>VZTV01028733.1:0-26761 GCA_013400875.1 Anhinga rufa
GCAGTACTCCAGGTGGGGTCTCTTATTGATGTCAACAAACTTTAACTTTAGTTTAATGATTTGGCATTTCCCAAACATTCACCAAACATTTTCAAAAGTGGAAGAAAGTAATAAACCTTAAAATCCAGAGGAGAAACATAGTTGTAAAAAGTTGTGTGATTCTATAAGAATGTTTTGCCTTAGAGACTTGATGAGGTGAACATATTTCTAGATTATATTATTGACTGAATAAATAAAATATCCCATCCTTATATACATAAATATGAAAATGATAAGTGGACATATATGGACATATATAAATTCTGTAAAACAGGCTTTCTTATCATGCATTTATTTTCTTATGCGGAATCATTTGTTTTATTACCCCTGAAACACAGGACCTCTCAGTTCATGTTCATCATCTTGTTCATCATCATGTAATTCACACACAAACTAAGTTTCAGACTCAAAATAATTAGGTTTGCTCCCCCCAACTTTCCATGAGAAATTTGTTCTAGGACCTCTAGGACCTCTCTGTCCTGATTGTTAGAAACAAATAACAAAAGAGGAGCAAGATACTAAAAATAGAATATTACCTATTACTATGGACTTCTGCCATTTTCATAAACACATTCTTTCAGGTATTCCATTTACCTTTCCATTTTTTATAGTAAAATAGGTTGGTACAGACTGGAAGGCTGAACTTGCCTGTCCCACCAATTCACAGTACAAAATAAAAGGTTCCTAGGACACTTTCATTCTCAGCCGAATGTGTTCAGTGCAGAATGGTAGGCAGCTGCTGAACTGCAGGCCCCTCTCTTGCACAAGGTAGAATGGGAAGCAGGAAATAATGGATGGGAGAATAAAAAAAAAAAGTACAAACAAACAAAAATCAACCTTTGATTTCTACTTTATTGAAAAATATGGGTGTGTCATCAGTTGGTAAGAAACTCACCTCTACTAATATCTTGATGTACCATTACTTTTATATGCCACTGATTTGTGAGTTCACTTATAAATAATAAATTACATTAAAATGTATTCTGGGAGTAAATGCACAAGCTTACACAGAAAATATTTGCTGAAAAAAATTTAAGTACTAGTAATAAAATTGTGTTTTCCTTTTTATTTAAGAATATCTGAATCAAAGAAACTACATACCATGATCAGTCTTTTGGTTTTGATGATTTTGACACTAAAGGCCACTGTCACTTAGCACTTTTCATAATGAAATTCAGACCTCAGGATGATTAAATCAAAGTGACATCAGAAGCAATTTATGATCCCTCTCTAGTGTCTTTTGAAATCTCTTTAACAAGTTGCAGTGTCTGTTGGCTACTTTGATTCAGCATTCACAACTAGCTCATTCCTATCAAAAGTGTCACCAAAGCTGTTTGATAACATACACAGGTGTTTGGTGTCAGCTCAGGGGAAGAATGCTGTATCACAAAAGTAATTATTTTCCCTGGGAGGGGGGCAGCTATTTTTCTTCTCCTCCTCATGATACCCATGGCTTTTTTTCCCGTAGTATTTTCAATGTCTGTCCCTTCATTATCCCATTCACACAAAAAGTTATTAAGAACATTTCTTCTGTTCTAAAATCTGGGTGAAGTTTTGGATGGTCAAATTACTTTGGGGGATTAAAATTTCTCTCCGTCTATCATCAAAACTCAGGAAACATACAGTTTTCTGACTCCTTTGCACTGTCCATAATTTCACTGTTATAGATTAAGAAGAATCCTCATGGTAAAGGGTAATGTCATAAGGATACAAAGACAGCAGAACTCTATCTTCATTGTGTAGACTAGAAAATAACTCAATTTTTCTGGTTGTGAGTAATTGAATCTCACTGACAGAGGTTGCCTTAAACTGGTATCAAAAGAGTAAGAAGTAGAGAGAATGATACTGTGAAAACAGGAGAAAAATCAAAACGTGGCTGAACTCTATATAAACAGACAATTCAGTTCAGAGCAATTCCCTGGCTAGAGGTGCTGAGGGACAGATGTCTGAATTTGGCTGATCAGAATGAAGGAAACTGGCACAAGGAGCAAAATGTCTAAAAGTAGAACAGATATAAAACCAGAAGTCTTTCCATTAAATTCATCTGAGGGTATAAAGACACTCTTTCTTTCTGCCACCCTGTTCCACTTTATATGCCCAGCAAAGCAAATGGTATATGCCAAAGCAAATGGTACTATTCAAAAGTAATTTAGACTAATTTATTCTGAACATATTCCTTCTTTCTTTTTTTTCTTTATTTTCCTGTTGAAAGCTTTAACATACTTTTTCATTTGACATTAAGCTCCCATTTCTTCCCTACAGAATTATGTCAGTTCCCTATGTGATGCACAGATATGTTGAAGTTGGTACACATTTTTAAACTGCAAATCACAGAATGCAATGCTCTTAGCACATGCTTTCCTTGACACTTTGTTCTTGAATGTTAATCAGAAAGTTCCCGGGGGCCATTTTTGCCATTGAATACTGAAAAGGTTACTGCTACAAGGACAAAAAAATGCAAATTATTAAATTACAGACAACATACACTACAGTGTCACATGTCATGGAATAATGATAACAACTGCTGAGGGGAAACTGTCAAAACAAGTAATTTAATGAACATTTCAATACAGTTTAAACATCAAAATTAATGCAATTTATGTATTAAAAAGGTACATTAAAATGGAAAACATTCATTAGAAATAAAGAGAAAGTATACAGTTTTCACGAAAAATACTGACTTTCCTTGGGTGGATTCCTCTAACTTGTAGATTTTTTTTTTTAATATCCATTGAAATAATAATTAAAAACCCCTTAAATATCTCTGAAATTCAGTACCTAAAAATTTTAATAAACCTGTGCTTTCCCACACAAAAAGATGTTCAAATTCACTTGCTACCATAATTGAGTTACATCATGCTTCATAAAATGTTGTGATCGCTTCAATAACTTTTTCATTTTATTTTAGAAGCACTGAAAGAGAATCCCTATTGTACAAAAATTTGGGTTTCACTTTCATGCAGAGTATCCAATATGAAGATAGAAAATTAGCATATTAACAAATCAGCCACTTTCCAGAATGATTACACAAAACACTAGAGGATCAAGTTCCGTTGAACAATTCATTATCAATTTGGTAATAAATCATGTTATGCTACAATTCGTTTTATATCACATTTTGATTTCTGTCTAGCTAGGTACAAGAAGAAATATTTTTTGTTGCTAGAAATACGTAGGATCAAGGTTTAGATCTACAAATGGTATAGGAATAATTTGAGACATAAGTTTATTAGAGAAAAAATACATATGTTTGCAATACTGATTGCAAAAGATGTGCTCTTGTGGAAAAGTCTCACCATCTGGAATGGTGGTAAATGAACCCTTTGCTAGGTTAGTGTTTTGTTTTGTTGATAGCCAGAGCACTTGAATTCTATCTTTGACACTTATTGTTCTTTGCAAATTGCTTTCCTCAGCCACTATAACACTATTATATCAACACATTTTAACCCTCCTTAAAAACTATTCTCACTTGTGACTGGAAAACTTTGATAAAAAAACACTGAATAAATTAATCATTACAAATTTCTGTAAGTCATTAGGATTGCATTTACTCTCATTTATCAGGTTTCAGTTGTCAGCTAGAAATACAGCAAGCAAAATTTAGCATAAGGAAAACAACTTTAAATGTTTATCTTTGGCTTAATAATTATCTTCAGGCTGGATGACAAACTGTTAAAATGGTAAATGGGCTAAGCTAATTGTATTTACTCGATTACAAAAAAAAAACCAACAAGAGAAACAGAAACATTTACATATATTTAACCTGCATTTACACTCATTATTGAATGTCTTCTGTGGGCAGAAGAAACTATTAGGGAAAAAAATTCCTATTAAGGAAAAATTGATAAATTATATCAAAACCAAATTATGATAGACAGGGCATATATGGAGTTATTTTACATGGATAGATCTATTACTCAACACTCAAGACCGAATTACAAACTCTTAGACACCAGGGTAAAACATATAAATGATGCCAACAGAATCAGGAGAACAACTTCCACCAATATGTGCTCAAGTGGTATGAACAGGAGGTGTTTCAGTCTGGTCTTAACAGAGGTTGACCTTGACATTTGTTCCATATGCTTGACTAGAGAGTATATATTGAGATGACTATCGACATGGTCTCTGAATGTGAATTTTGATCTAACAAAGCTTTATAAAACATCCAGAAAAGTTTGGGATCTCAAGCCAAAGAACAAATGGATATATATTCATTCTTTACTTTATGTACACAGTGCACAAACTGTATTGCTTTGGGTTTTTTCCTTTTTCCTTCATGCATGTGCATGAATGTTTATTTTTGGTTGTTTTGCTCTTTGCTGAGTGATACAACTTTAATAGTAGCACCTTACCTAAGCACTTAATTTTAAGCACACCATTAATCTCATTGGAACCAAATGAATATCAGCACATTTCAGCTTAAACATTTTATTAAATCCTTTGTGACTAAGCAGACAGTTTCTTCAATGCAGTGGGTGACCAGGTAAGGAAAAATGTAAATTAACATCCAGTTATCTCCAGATTTGGTGCAAGATGAGGTGCAAGAGTTGGATTTATTTTTCTAGCCTTCCTGCCACCTTTTGCACTCTATTATGCAATGAATTCTGATGTCTTAAATTTTACTGCAAGAAAGTGCAATAAATCAAACTTGTAGTTTGATTACAATAAGTAAGTAGCTATAAACACAATAAATTGTTTCACAGTTAACAGAACTAGTGAAACCTGGTGTGGATTTCACCTAAATGCATGTGCATCCTCATCTCAAGGATTCACACTGGCATCATGCTTATGATGTAACCAGCTCATATACAATTCATTGCTTTAACAAGTCAGATTAAAAACACATATGCCATTTACAGTTGCAGCTTCTGTAGATTTAGGATTTAGAATAGATGATATTCAACTTCAGTAGTTTGGCCATATTTTTATGAAATTTGCTATAGATTACTGTTATTAAAAGTTGTGATTTTCCTATTTTTTTGTAATTTATAGGGTAATCTTAGCAAAACTGAGATTAAAAAATAGCTGGCACCTCATCTGAGATAAAAGGAGTTTGAGTTAACACATTTTTTCAGGGTATTTTTCTGTAATATAAATAATAAGAGCCATTGTGATCCCTATTTACATTAGTATACTTCTATCACTATCAATAGAAAATGCAGCTAACACAGAATATAAGTTTCTGCCAAAAGAGCCAGTCAAGGGAGATAAAAACTTTGTCACTAGAGGTGGAAACATTTGGTTTAACATGGGCATCTGGATTTGAGTTAGTCTTCCTAGGTTTCCTTTATGGTCATTGGAACCTGATCACTTTAGCCAGTGGTGTCCAAGGCACAATTCATCACATCTAAAATTAGATGCTTAAGACAGATCAGGCACTAAAAGTACATATTTCTCCCCATCAACTATAAAAGTAATGTAGGTGACTAAATCTGTAATGACAAAGACATTATCACTAAATCTCTGAAATTCATTGAGCTGTGCAGAATGAAGATTTGGTATCTGTTCTAAACTCCTGGAAAATTTCAAAAACTGTTGGAGGAAAGATTAATGTCTTGATTTAACATTTCTGTCTTGATCTGACAAAATAAAGAATATATATATAGGTGAAAAATTTTAGAAATAATAAAAGTAACCATTGGACTAGTCCTGTTTTCCAGTTTAGTCAAGCTCTAAAATACAACTGGACCAATAAAATCCAATGATACCATGATACTGCAGGTTTCCAGGTGAAGAGTAGCATATGCAATGTCTAGAGAAAAAAATATGTATAATTCTACTATGTAATACAATTATATGTATGTTATCTGTCATACCTATCTTATTAAAATAAGACAAAACTTGTTGCATGTTATAAAAAATTACTTCCAGATTACCAAAATGTCTTTTTTTACAATTAAAAGGTTTTTTCATAACATGACTTAATGTATTTTTTTAATTACATTCTGAAATTATATAGTACTTACTTTGATAAATACCATCATCTGCAATGCAGCTATAGTAATTTTATTCCTGTCACTAGGTGTAAGATGAACTATACAAGTCTGTCTGGAAAAAATCCCTCTTGGGAAAGCAGTCACTCTGCTCTGTTCCTATGCATGCTATGAAATACCTGTAGAAATATAATAGAATAAGAAAAAAAAAAAGCAACACAATTTTGAATTTTGAAGTTCTTGGTCACTTTTGTATTTGTACAATTTGTACCTTGGATTGATCAAAAATCTATACTCAAAATATTTGTAACAGAAAGCTGGAGTCAACAAAATAAGCATCTACTCCTCAGAAATAAATTTTAAAACATTGTTTGGGGACATTAATAATTCTTAAAAATATCCTACTGATTTAAACTACTTGCTAGCATGAGTTCGAGGAGCTAAAACAATGTCTGTCATTCTTCAATATGAAATATCTTTGAGGCTACAGTGCTTTCCCCTAAAAGGTTAACTCATCCAAATCTTATTCCTATTAGCAAAAAAAAAGTTTAAATAAATAAATATTAACTCTGTTGAATATGGAATTAGTTTTCTAGCCCAAGATAATAAACATTTATTATCCAGCACTATTTGACATACCTTATGTTTTCCATCTTTAAAATGTGCAAAATGGTTTTCACAGTTTTCCATGTTTCCATGTTGAACATTGAACATGCAGAAGCACAGCTGAAACCCTGGCCATTTAAAAATTGAGCATATTCTAGTCCATGAGCAAATCAATATGGCTGAACATATATGAAAGAAAAATAGCTCCAGCAGCAAGGACTGAGGAAGAGAGCAGCCTGCATATGTCCACGACAATGGAGGACACGGTTTCAAGTCACTGGCATGAACTATCTGTGCAAAAATTGAAATGTTTGATGTGCCCCAAGTAAATGCACATCACCATCAGACCGATAGTTATCTGATTTTCTAACATCTTTGTCTATTTTGGACCACAAATTCCAACCTGAAGTGAAGCACTCAGATTTTTATTTTCTTATTGAATTTCCTTATAGTTTTGATGTCATGAATTTTTTAACATTTCCCATGCAAAGCTGTAGGGTAAATCCATTGCAGGATAATTTCACTAACTCTTAAAAACTGAAACTGTAAAGTTTAACTAAGTTAATTTATCTTGAAAAACAGCTATGAAATCAATGGTTAAGGAGCCAAATTCTAGCAGATTCCCAGTAAATCAGAACCAATGCAATGGTTTCTATTTTTATATGATAATTAAAAAGACTTGAAACTCTATCCCAAGATTTTGTAAATGAAAGGAAGTTATTGCAATAGGAACATACTAGAGATTTATGTAATTGGGTTGTAGAAAAGTCTCTCTCATTTAAAGCAGAGACTGTCAACTTTTCATCTCCTGTTAAAATGAATTTTTGGTCCTTAAAAAAATCAATGGCAAAAGTTTTCTTTAAAATGGGCAATTGAGGAATTGGGATTTGAGTATGAAGGGGACACACACTCCTGAGCTGCTCTGGACAAAAAATCGTCTTGATATTTCAGAAGAGCATCTACACAACATTTGAAAATATTTGAGTCCTGCTCAAATTGTTTCATTTTAGCTCCAAAGCTACTTATAACCAAATGGAGGATGAAGGACAGGGTTTCTATAGGAGAGGGAAGTACCTTAATTAAGCTAAGGTGACTAATAAAAACCAAAGAGGAAGATTTTCCCTCTCTTTGTTAATCTAACTCTCTGTTGCCTGCAAAGGAACCTGGAAACCCCTGTATCAGGCCAGACCTCTGGGCCAGGCCCTCCCTGCTGCCCCTGGCCAGGGCTTGGCAGCCGGGGCAGGGCTGGCTCCACCTTGGCTCAGCACCCAGCAGGCAGAACAGGGAAACTGCATGTCGAGGGGTGGGGGTGAGTCTTATTGAAAGGGCCGTGAGAAGCTGGGGCTCATCCCCCACCCTGGAAACTGCCTTTCACCTCCATTGTCCCCTGCCCAGCCCTGGGCCCTGATGAGCCAGGCCTAACTCCAAACCCAGCCTTGACCCTTCTCAAGTTTTGGTCTCTTCTCCCAAGTTACTAGCGATAGAACGAGAAGAAATGGCTTCAAGTTGCATCAGGAGAGGTTTAGATTGGATATTAGGAAAAATTTCTTCACTGAAAGAGTGGTCAGGCATTGGAACAGGCTGCGCAGAGAGGTGGTGGAGTCACCATCCCTGGAGGTGTTCAAAAAACATGTAGACGTGGCACTTCAGGGAATGGTTTAGGAGGCATGGGAGTGTTGGGTTGATGGTTGGACTTGATGATCTTAGAGGTCTTTTCCAACTTTAATGATTCTATGATTCTATGATATGATTCCCAGCTGGGCCCAGGGCTTGCAGCAGCACCTGCTGATGGCCGGTCTGTGGCCAACACCAGTCACTGTCCCTGGCCTGGCTCACTGGTAGATGTGGGACAGTGCTGGTCGGGGGTAGAGGGCAGGGCCCCAGGCCTTGCTGGGCTGCCCATGGCCCTGCTGCACCCTGGCACACCCTTCTGTTTCCTGACATGTCTCTCACTGTGGCCAATACCACACATTTCAGACCACACATTCAGTTGTTTAAACTTAAATGCTGGTAGGATTTATTTCCTCAGTGGTCACAATTACTTTTTAATACCACAGGTATGAACAACTCCAATCACTTGTTCCAGTTAGCATTTCCTTACCTTTATTAGGAACGAATCACATTACTACCGTCCTACTGCCTATTCATCTAACCTTATTATTTANATATCTGTATCTAAAGCACAAATACAAGCCACATTTGTTATGCTTTAAACCCAGGTACCTTTATGTCTTCTTCAGAAGCTGCTGCCTATTCATTCATATACATATGAAAGTACACATGTATACATACACACAAAAAATCCAGCTATGTATACTTCAGATCTCAAGATCACATAGTGTATTTGTGCTTCTGAGATGAAACATGCAAGTCCCATCCTCTCCCCAACTTTTTTTTTTTTAACATGATCCAAAATTATAGGCAATATACAATGGGAACCCTTGACCATCCCCAAACTAAAGTAATGTTCTATTTATCTATACTGATATGGATTAAAATATGCCTGACCAGCAATAAACAGGATAGCTTTAACTATTATATCCATACAGTAGAATGAGACACAAAGTATGGACAATAATGTCCATAGCTTCATCAAGAGCTCAAAATTATATTGACCAGGAAAGACTGAGAGGCCTCTTCTGGTTCTCTCAAAATTGGCTTCTGAGTAAAAAGGAACACAGTGTATAGAATCATAGAACCACAGTGTATAGAATCATTAAGGTTGGAAGGACCTCTAGGATCATCTAGTCCAACCATCAACCCAACACTACCATGCCTCCTAAACTATGCCCTGAAGTGCCACATCTACATGTCTTTTAAATACCTACAGGGATGGTGACTCCACCACTTCTCTGGGCAGCCTGTTCCAGTGCCTGACCACTCTTTCAGTAAAGACTTTTTTCCTAATATCCAATCTAAACCTCCCCTGATACAGCTTGAAGCCATTTCCTCTCATTCTATCCCTAGTAACTTGGGAGAAGAGACCAACATCCACCTCATTATAACCTCCTTTCAGATAGTTGTAGAGAGCAATAAGGTCTCCCCTCAGTATACATGGAGTTACAAATTTACTGATAGTTCAGTTAATGCTTTAACAGTTTACTAGTCTTAACAGTCTAATTAACACAGAAGAGTCTCATTGATATGACACGCAAAACTGCTGTATGAAAACTTCCTAGTATCCCCCCTTTTTCTCTGGTGTTAGGCTTGCCCTTCTCATGTGCCTCTAGCTCCTAAGGTCAACAACAGCTTTGACAGCTTCAGTCTTTCTCAAGACTGGGGGTTGTTAGGGCAAGGCAGCAGCTACCAGAACACTGTGCCAGGAGAAGAAAGGTGTGCATGGTGGCTGATTCTTGTCAGCCTTTGACATACTCAAGTCTGTTTCTCTGTGCGTTCTCACCCCAGGCTGCTCCCTCCTCACTGCTCCCAGTCGTAGCTGAAAGCTGTCCTGCACCCCTCCTGTGTTCACAGGCAGATGTTTCTCACACAGGATCTGCCTGGGGTTGTCAGGCCCTTCTCCACGGTGGCACTCACACAACCAGACTCACACAGGCTGGGCAACAGTCACTCAGCCTTTAACAGTTGTTAAACCATTGTAAAACCAGTGGAGACCATAGCAAGTCTGGGCAAGGCCTGAGATCCTGCACTATCAGGTCAGTACAAAGCCTACAGCCTGATACTACTGACAGCAAAAGTCATATTTAGCAGACTATATTCACAAACCAACTGTTGCCTTTTATTTTCAGATAATTCCTAATAGTAGCAGAGTCAGGATGAAGTTTTCATCTGTGTCCCTAATTATAATATAAAGGATGCATTTGACTAGAGGGAGTTCTAGATCTAGAGCAGAAGCTACTGTTGACTGTTGGTATTCAAAGAGTGATCAACACTAGAGCATGCCTAGTCCTTGATCTTACAATCACAAATAGCTATTCTTAAATCATGAATTTGTGACTAGTTTGCAGATGTAAAATAACAACATGGACATTAGCTAGTTAGTCTGAAGCAACATCTGCACCTGCCGCATATGATCTCTTCCACCAGGTATCATGAATATGTGTCTCAAAATCGCTGATGTTACCTTCACCCAAGGCAAAAGATACAAGTCAGGCTGATTAATGAACTTCAGTAGCAACTGGGATTTATCCTGCAAAAGATACTTTTAGACAAGTGACAAAATTTCAAGTGAACATTAAATGTTCCATCTGAGTCAGCTGTGATAACTGAATATTCAACCATAGACCTAGACATGTAGTAACCTCCCTCAGAAGTTCAGTAACTACCATACCATTAAATCATCATCTTAGGCAAGGAAGGCAAGTGAACCCTTTCTTTAGATGAATTATGACTAATGTAAAGATTTATCTGAAGAACGTTGCTGTCATGAGGAACCAAAGGAAAGGGCCTTGTATCAGAAAATCCTGAGCCAATTCAAAATTAAAATATTTCATGTTTGAAGACTTGAAGGAGAAAGTTTACTTGAAGTAAATGTCTTTCAGGATGAGATGGATGTGTTAGGAAGGCAGGGTGTTCAGTCCATTTCTTTCAGGTGTTCCATGGCCGATACTGGAAAAGCACCCTGAGTCCTCCTGGCTGCAGGAGTCAGACAGACATGTGAATGGTCAAAACAGCAGGATACCTGTCCTGTTGCACTGTAGTAAGTGGACTGCTTGGCAGGCACCCCTCAATTCACTCTTTACTACATGATTTGCTACCCTTATATTCCCTTTTTCCCCTTCCAAGTCCTTCCTGTGTACGACACTCACCCCCTCAGTACTCTTTTCCCCTTGGATGATTTTACTCACTTATTTGATATTTGCAAGATGGTTACCTTATTAATTTATATCTTAACTAGCAATTCTGTCAAGCTACTGCTCCCTTTTGTTATATATGTAATTTCCCATTTCTCATGCTGCTATCTCATCTTACCACCTAAAAAGCATCTCTTCCTTATCTTATTCAGTTGAGTACACAGATTTCAACACATCAGCCAAGTCTTCTGTAACACTTTTACCCTTCTTAACAGTTTCATTTACTTTCTTCTACTCAGTCTCAATTTTCTTGAATTTTTCTTCATCCAGTGTGTCATAGCATGCCAAAGTTTATTTTATTTCCTGCTCAAGTTTTCTCATAATGGAAATATAGTTTTTGCCCAACACTTTGCTAGATATAATTTATATAACATTACTGAAGGAAGTTATCTTTTGAAACTTTCCATTTAACCACATTATATATCTTTTTATTCTTTCTCCAATTTTGATCAAATCTGTATAGCTCCTCTGACAGATATTATAAGCTTAACCTTGCCAAATCTAAGGATTTCTAGTTTTACACTTCTCACTTTGAAGTCTATTTATTAAGGGTTGCTGGAGTTTAGATATATTATGTTAGATATATCCTGTTAAGGTTAGATAGATTTACTCATTTTTCTTCTTGAACATCCAGTGTCATATTGCTAATCTTTTTTTATACACACAGAGTTTATCCCCCAGAATGCTAAGTTTAATTATATTGTGGCAGCCTCAACTGCTACAGGCTAGTGGTGTTAGAACTTTTGTGGGTATTTCTTTACAATATTTTATAACTTAGGTGGTTGGTTTCTTCCTACATCACTTGGTAAGAAAACAGTGGACTACTTTCTTTTAATCTGAGCTTCCTATGAAGTGACATTAGAAGTGGTTTTTAGTGTTTTTGCAAGTTCCGTTTCCATATCAGCCTGCCAATCCAGTAACTCAAGTGTTCTCCAGTACAGGATTTCTATACAGATTTAAAGTTTACTATCCTGCTCCGCCTCTTACTTTTTCCACTCTAAATTGTACCATGAGATCAAGGGGCAGCAGTTTTAAACTGAAGGGTAGGTTTAGATTGAATATAGGGAAGAAATTTTTTAGGATGATGGTCGTGGGACAGTGACATAGGTTACCCAGAGAAGCTGTGGATGCTCCATCATTGGAAGCGTTCAAGGTCAGGTTGGACAGAGCTTTGAGAAACTTATCCAGTGAAAGATGTCCCTGCCCACAGCAGGGAGACTAGACTAGATGATCTTCAAAGCTTCCTTCCAACCCAAACCATTCTATGATTCTATGATCAAGAAAGCAAGATCCTGTGTTGCCTGGGTCTCTGGAAACAAAAGATAAGATTATTCTAGGAGGCAAACTATCCTTATGGTCTAAATGAAAGGGAAAACTGGATTTGGTTAGCTTCCTCTCCAGATTTCCTAGAACAAAATTCAGCATTCAGTGCAAGCAATATGGAGCAAGCAGACATCCAGACAGGAACCTCTGTGCTCTGAATGCTTTCAAAACATTGGAAACTACATGATAAGCAGTACACCAAGGGAATATTTGAGAGAAAATTTGACACACAGTGCTCTAGACCCAAGAGTTTAAGTCATGCATGTTTCAGATTACAGTGGCAAAAACAAAACCTGAAATATCTGGTTTGTTTGCACTCCTTGTGTATTGGCTAAAGTGATGAAAACCTACCTTTGTTTACAATCACCTTAGGCCCAGAAAGAGGAAAAAATAAACTTTTTTTGACCAATTACATAATATGGTCAAATGAAATTTGTTATTAGTATGTGAAGAGGAATGCAGGCCACCTTATACTTAGACCTTGACAAGAATGACCACAGTTTCACACATATAGTGCTAAACCCTGATGGATCTCTCAGATCATCAAACAAAATATGTGTGTACAAGTGCCTACAGACTTACACTGTAGAATTTTTTCACGCAAAAATATCTGCAGGTATCACAGAATTTTGTTTTGATTACAAAAGGAAGTTTTTTGGACTATTTTACTATGGCTGCATTAAGGGTGTACTTCAGAGCCAATCTGAAAATAGCAGGGGTCACAGTACATTAACAAAGATCAGCCCTATGAGATTATTACGGTTTTTTTGTGCTGCAGCCTAACAAGACATACATGAAGCTTAGATACCATTTCATAATGAAATAACAAGGTTGTGTTATTGCTGCTCAAAGGGAACACTTAAAATGTGACCAAACTGATAATTCTACTATAACTGTCCAAAGTGCCTTAAGGGCCATTTACTAAAAATAAAAAATAAATTGCTTCTGCCACTGTATAAATCCCTAAGTATACAAGGTCTTGAGGGCAGCATTTTGAAGGAGAAATATTTAAATGTTAAGAGCAAAATGTGCTTAGTAGGAGACTTTGGATTTTCATTTACTTACACCAGAGCTACATGTGCTTGTCTCAAATTACAAAAATATGTAGTTGAAGTCAAAACTGAATATCATAAAAGATAATGCCCACAGTACATCAAAACACAGTACATAGACACATTCCATTTGGAAATCACTTTATTTATTACAGCTAGTGGTAATCCAAATTGCCAAAGGAGAAGAGAGGACATTCTTTATGGAAAAATTTCATCCTCTCAGTTCCATACTGCATCTAAATCATCAGATAATAAGAACCATTCCTTGGAAGTTTAAACTATAAATTAATGTTGGGTTGCCTTTTTTATTTGTTTGTTTGGTTGGTTGGGTTTTTTTTCCTCCTTAAAATGAAAGCTGAATACCTACAAGACCTGCTAGTGGTCATTCTACTGCTGGCAGCTGACAATTTGTTATATTGTTAACAGACAACTCAGTGCAGAACCAATGTGGGCCAGACTCTGCTTTGTTTTAAAGTGAATGCAATTTTAAAGTACTTCCATGTAATTAATTTAACATGTACAATCTTTGTGTTAAAAAAATTGAAGAATTGGGCCTTTTAAATTAATTCTGGTCCTTCTCTGAGTTTGTGTTGACATCTAAAGAGTATGTAGTATTTAAATATTAAGAAGACAACCTGATGATAAACATTTGGCAAGTGTCTATAAAGAAAGCAGTAAATAACAGCAACATTTAAACATGGAACAGCATTACTATTCTCATGAACTATTCATATCTGAGCAGACAAGTGTTCAGCCCTGCTTCTTATTATCAGTGTCATAGCTACTATACAGTAGTATTGCATTATAGTAGCATTTACTGACTGCTTCTGACAAAGGAGACCCACTGTAAAGGAGACCCATGCTGTAAACACACATACGGAGAGACAACACTCACTCTAAAATAATCTCATGTATTAATAGACAAGGTTGAAAGTTATTATCCACGGATCCAGAGTTCAGTCCTCCAGCCAAAATATAATCACTTATATTTTTTCCAGACTGGCTATTGTAGTTATGAAGTTGTTGCTCTCAAATACGTTCTCTTCCCAAGCAAAAGGAAACGTGATTGATACTGACAAAAAAAGTGGGAAGAGGACCATGGCAGACTAAAGCCTTTTTGGTAGAGCTGTCCTAGTGTCTGTATACAGCATACTGAAGATTGATGAATAAGAATATACTTCTTTGAATTTATGAAAATTTTTCTATAATCAACCACATTTGGCCCTCTTTCAGCTCCTTTCCTTTTACTGCTTCATCCTACAGCAAAAATATTATGCTGGATTTGTGACATAATTTTCATGACTGCAATGCATAGGATTACAACTTTACTGAGGGAAGAAGTAGAAAATAAACTGTGAAGATAGGCTGTGAGCTTTGCTGCTGGATTAAAGCACAAATCTTCAACAGTAGTGAACAGATCATAGACATTACTGACCAAGGACATTTCTTCTACTATAATGTTCTCACTCAAACTTGCTCCACTATGATAGCTCATTTGATCATCATGACAGGCAAGCACACAAAGCTAGAAATACCACAGGCAGCTTGGCTACACCAATGAGTAATGTGGATTTTTTTTCTTGCTACATTGTTTTGGCTGTTTTTCTTTTTTTGGCCCATGTGACAAAGGGGAGCAGTTCTCGCTCTGCAGAACCGGGAGACATGCTTGCCTGCTAGTTCTTATTTTTCCTTGATATCAATGTACAGGTGGGATCTTCAAGCACCCATCATCTTTGTATTTCACCACAGATTAAAATCTGGGCTTTAGCATTTGATAACTCATAAAGAAGACTTAGTAAGTTACCTGGCTGTCTATATCATTTGTCAAATAGTAACAGTCCCAGAGGCTTGGCTATTTACCTTCAACTTGTTCTTTTTTTTTAAAGAGAATCTGAAGTTTTCATTCCATAGTAAAAGTCAATCAACTGTGTTCACAAATACGAATGCTCTGTGTTATGAATATTTGTGCAAGTGGATAGATAGACTTTACACACCTATTATGATCTTTCAAAGGATCAGGAATAGAAGAGCTGTGGATCACAAACACTGTTCCAGGCTGCTACAAGTAAGAGGAGATGCTGACATGCCAATCTAGTGTTATATAAAGTACAGCATTTGGGTTTAGTACAAACTCCCAGAACCTGTTTTGTTAGTGCCTTGAGCAGACAAGGACAGCATGGTTCCACTTCTACTGGTATAATCTTCATATGCAAATGATTACTATCATATTATGCTAAAGTCTGTGTACTCAGCATTTAAAGGGAGGTTTTCAATAACAGCCTGAATTTTGCCATGTAGGATGGTCGATGGATTGGGACAGAGAAGGCTGAACATGGTAACAAAAAAAAAAAAACAAAACAAAAAAAAAGAGAAAAATATACACACAGAACAATTGAGGTAGAATACAATGTTAGATTTCATAATACATATGAAATTGTAGGCTCCACTCCCAAAATATTTCTGCAGTGTCAACAGCTCAGCAACAACTGGAGGACATTTGGATTTTTTTCACTAAAGAAGGAAGAATAAGGTTTAAGGTAGTTGCTTGGTAAATATTTAAGACACCAAACGACCCAAGTAAAGTAATCGGAACATGGCACAAAACTCTGGCTGGATTTCATAGGAATCCTAGAATGGTTTAGGTTGGAAGGGACCTCTAGAGGTCATCTAGTCCAACCCCCCTGCAGTGAGCAGGGATATCCCCAACTAGAGCAGGTTGCTCAGAGCCCCGTCCATCCTGACCTTGAATGTTTCCAGGGATGGAACATCGACCACCTCTCTGGGAAACCTGTTCCAGTGTCTCACCATCCTCAGCATAACAACTTTCTTCCTTATATCCAGTCTAAACCTACCCTCCTTTAGTTTAAAACCATTACCCCTTGTCCTGTCACAGCAGGCCTTGCTAAAGAGGTTGTCCCCATCTTTCCTATAGTCCCCCTTTAAGTACTGGAAGGCTGCAATATGGTCTCCCCGCAGCCTTCTCTTCTCCAGGCTGAACAACCCCAAATCTCTCAGCCTGTCGTCACAGGAGAGGTGCTCCAGCCCCGTGATGATCTTCATGGCCTCCTCTGGACCTGCTCCAGCAGGACCAGGCCTTTCCTGTGCTGAGGGCTCCAGAGCTGGAGGCAGCACTCCAGGTGGGGTCTCACCAGAGCAGAGCAGAGGGGCAGAAATCCAATGTTAGAGCTACTACAGTCATTGAAAAGCTCAGACTTGAAACTCGCAGCCAGTTCTGAAGGAACTGCCAGTAGAAATACCAACCTCATTTCAAGTATTGTGGGTAAATGGGAAGACAAAAAGCAAAACAGTAAGTCATCACACCTTGAAAATTATAGCGAGTAAAATGCAGAAATTGACTCCTTCTAAACAAATGCATTACTTCTAATAGGGGAAAAATACTAAAACAATAATCCTAAGCCTTTACCCTCAGAATGAAAAGATTTTAAGCATTAAAAAAACCCCAAACATAAAAAAAAAAACAAAACACAAAGACACACAAGCAAGCATTTAAAAATGTTTCTGTGAAAAGGAGTACAAGCTTTACAAGAGTTTTTATTCTGTTATCACATATTTGTCTTACTCCCAGATGAAGAGTCCAAGCAGTTTTCATCCAGAGAGAATCTCCATGAGTTTCAACCTCCACTCCAAGTTATTCTTACAAACCTTTCACCACAAAAGAGTCTGCAACTCTAGCTGTAGTTGCTCAAAAGAGTAGGGCAATCCACTCTAGCCATTTGCCTGTCACTTTTTCCATCTTATTGTATGCAGATATAATATCTAGACACACAGTGTAAAGGCCTTTACTACAGCCTCCCCTTTCCTAAAGTGTTTGCTACAGGACTAGCTGGGAAAGAGCACAGCTGAGTCCAGAGAAAGGAAGCTACCAAACCTTAACAAAGTCTATACCTCTTCCCTGGGGGCTGCTTTTAAACTGAAGCTCTCAAGATTGGCTCCAGCTATGATACGCTGCAGCTGTGTTGCATACTTGCCATGCCCCACCATTTCCCCATTGATTTAGACTCTGCTCCTGACCTACAGACTAGTTGCCCTTGGATCTGCCTTATCACTGTGATCTTGTCAACCAAGCACTGGACTGTGTCTGACTCTGTTTATGTCATGACCTGACACTGTTCCAGCCCAGGGGCTGCTTTCCTGGCTGGGCTCAGGGCCTGCAGCAGTGCCTGGGGATGGCCGGGCTGTGGCCGAGCCCATCACCATCCCTGGCTCAACCCAGCTCACCTCGCTGTGGGGGCTGCAGGACAGGGCTGGTTGGGGAGGAAGGGCACCCCATTGCCCTGACAGCCCTGGGTTCCCAGTCTTTGCATAGCAGCCCACTACTATGCACCCTGGCATGGAGGATTAAACTCTGATCGTTGTTGGAGTCTCCAAAGAAAAAGAATATTACTGCGGTATGGTTTCCTAACTTTCTGTAAAGGCAAACAAGTCACATATTCCACTGTCCAGCATGTTATACAATTCCCCTGCCCTCTTCCACCCCTCCCATTCACACTAGTACCCTCCTCAGCAGGACACACCCTCCTGAAGAAGGATGCCCTCATGGAATCACTGAGTTGGCCTCCTGATTATGTACAAATACTGTTATGTATTTGGGATTATATATCCCAAATACAATCTTCCTTTCTCTCTGTGCATTTTCAAGCCTAATGTAATTATGGAATGGGGCATTACACTGATCTTCTATCATGTCATTAGTCTGAAATGGCACCTAAATGGCATTGTGCAAATTGAAAATAAGAATCTTTCAAAGGTTTCAGATTTATTCCTTAGGATGAGGTAAGATCTAATGTCCTAAAAGAATTGTCTCTGAAATCCCAATAGATACATATCTACCTCATTCAGCAGCTGGACTCCCAGGAAACCATTTTTCTACTTTCTTCAGCACAGAGAGAACACCACTGTCATAAAACTGTGATAAATCAGGATACTGGCCCTTTTTATACTGAACCTAAATTGCAGATCTAATAAAAGCCACACAGATGTACTTGACAGGATGATAGTGAGTTAGTGTACCATTTGTCCACCTCCAGAAACTTCACAGAATGGCACAGGTTTAAGATGCAATTTAAATGAGGACAGTGGATTCATCCTTGTCTACTCTAACTCACAGGATACATTTCTCCTTGTACAACCATTTACACTCATGTATCTCCATTGACTTCAATACATTTCCTCCAGAATCACAGAGGAGTAAGGCATATCTACCCCATAGGATTTAATAGAAATGTCAACAAATGCAGTTATTGTAGCCAGTATATTATGAGAGAAGATAGTCGTTCCAAGGATAGTCTTCAAAAATGGGCTGAAATTGTTGAATTCATTGTGGTGTAATCTAGAGGGCATTCAGCTTGCATTGGGGTTGAATTTGACTATCAGATTTAAGAACATATTCAGAGAAGGAATATGTGCATTTGCTGAAAGACATTGCTTTTAACTCCTGAGAAGCTAATGAGCTATGCTGGTCTTACAACAATTTAGCAGAAAGAAGAAATTGATCTGTAACTTTAATAGATAATAAGCTTTATATGACAAACAACACCAGTAGCCATTATACTGCAACATTTGTTTCCATCAATTTAATGCAACAATTCATTATAGCAGAACAAATTAAAAAAATTATATCCACAAACTCATATTTTAAAGCTTAAACACTTAGCTTTAAATAGGTTTTCAATTTAATACATAGGCAGAAATTCTGGGCAGATTTGATGTGCTAGTTCAAAGTAACTCTGTACAAAAGGTCTTTCAGTCCTAATATACTAGTGAAAAAAAAATGCTCTATAAGCTCACAGTAAGGTGGGGTTTTGAAACAGAGCATAAGCATTTTGGTTTTCTTCCAATTAACCTTTTATGCAGGTACTTGGTTGAAAAGCTCAATTTGTTAAAATAAGTTTGTGTCTGGAACAGGATAAAATAAAATGGGAGCAACATATATTTATATTGTTAGAAATCATTTGGGGTGAATTCTGTGTCAAATCAGTTGAGAAAAGTACTATAGTGCTTTTTGGGCTAATAAGATCGATTCAGGGCAATCATGTCTTGTGTTTCATTGTAGAATGAGTTGTTGTTCCATGCTGAATCTTTGCGTGTAGTGTGAGGGATGCTGACACAATCGATAGTCTGTTCCCTACAAAAAATAGTTCAAAGACTCTATGTGAATAACATTATCCTATTTTCTCAAAATCCTTCCCAGCATCAAGTAGTATGGCCACAGAAAGGGATTCCAGTTGATTTTTAACATTAAAAAAAAAAAGATGATAAAGGTTCAGCAAATCAGCAGGAAGCAGAGAAATTATGTACTTTTTCCTGAAACTAACTTGATTAAAGTCAATGACCTCAGATAAAATCAAGATAACTAAGCCCTAACTTAGCAATAATTCTTGTAGAGATATTTTCTTCTAAAAGACCAAGTAACTGCTGTCATCACAGATAAAATGAGAGGGAAGGTATATTGTTTCTTTTTCCTGGTTTTATTGTGGGTTTTTTTTCCTGCTTTTAAAATAAATATTTGTAGGATCATAAAAAAAATCTCCATTGTAATTTTTTTTTTAAGAAGTATGCACTCACCTTTTCTGTCAACACTTTATACTTACTATTTTATTTTGCTTTAGGTTTTCTTTTAATTGCCACTGTTCTGTTATAGTTTTATTTGTTAGACATGTTTTCTTTATTTTTTTTAATTGTAGTACAGCAACTTTTGATCCTGAGATAAACAGGTGCTTGCTGTAATAGCCATGTGTGTATCTGGACTTAACTGCTTTATGAATGTACAAGGGCTAATATTATAAGTTGAACTAGGTCAATATTTGGTCTAAGTCTAGATCTGTATGTTCCTTTTCATGAAAGTGTTTGCCATAGTCATTAGTAAAACATGGCATGATTTTTCTGGTGAAATGCTCAGGGGCAGAAGATTTCAGAGACCAAATGGTAGAGCAGGGTCACTTTAGGTTCCGTGTTCCAACAAGGCCTTGAATGGGACATGAAGAGCTTCTTAGGATTCAGAGGGAACTGGGAACAGTTTGCTGAAGCTTGTAAATCATTGATTTCCTGAAAGCAAGGATACATTGGGCAGGGGAAATCTGTACATAATCCATTATTACTCCAGTTTTGTCTTCCCTAATAGACCAGTGTTCCCTGTTCAAAAAGGTTAAATAGTCTACTTAATTTTCTATTAAAAAGTAAAAAAAAAAATAAATTAGCAACCCTTTGATCTTCCGTAGTTCATTTTATAGTGTAATGGAGACAGAACTAGACATATCTTTCTCAAAGCTTTGGCCAACTTAGGTTAAGTGGTAATGGGAGTTGTAAAATCACATTAAAAAAACTCATTAACATTTTAGTAGCTCTTTTCAACCGAGTTCCAGGATCCCTGAATGGTTTCAAACCCAAAGTATGCCTTCTGAATGGATGAGAAGTACTAGCAGTAACACACAGTTTAAGGAAAACAAAACAAAACAAAACAAAACAAAACAAAACAAAACCCAACAACAAAACCCAAGCAAACAAAAAACAAACCAATCACCAACTAGAACCAACACTACTTTTCATATGCAAGCTACAAAAGCTGTGTCACTTCACTTTCAAAAACAAAATTACACAAGACAGCTTGAGCCAATCTAACACCTTGTCACTGCTCCCTACCGCATGCTGTCTCTGTTTACCATGCATTAGCTGTAGCATACATCAGGTCTCTCCATGAGACAATTTCAGATGGTTTTCTGTTGGGTTAGTGCAATAAATCTTTTCAGTGATGATCTTGAGTAGAGCCTAAAAAGGGGCAGAGACACACCATGCTAAAAAGGGAGAAGGAGGAGAAGGAGGAGGAGCTGCTTCTGCAGCCGCATAAGAGGAAACCTCTCCGTTTGGCAGCAGTCAGTAGTGGGACTGACTCAGGGTCTTACATAATTCCACTTGGAGAGAGATCAGGTGATAATCAATTTGACTTTAGTACTTAGGATTTAATAAGTTTGAGAGAGACTGAAAGAGATTAATATTCATTCTGATGGCTAAATACATGTAAGATATATCATTTTACTAGTTGATCACAGTGTAGAGAAAGACCATCTGATGCCAGGTTTGGCTGTCAAAATTTCAGGAAGACCTGAAGACTGCTGGTGGTTAGAAGTAAAAAGGCACTGCTGATAAAGCATGGCTTGTCTATGATCTCAGGAGTATGAAAATTTATTTGTTATGAGCGTAGGAGAAAGTGTGCTGCCTGTTCCATCTGCAGCTCTTCAATGGCAAGAGCGTCCTCCATTTTGCAGACATTAGACTTTGTCTTAGGTGCACAAACAGTGGGTCGAACTGCATTCCTGCAATACCACAACGTACAACTTCTGCTGTCTCAGTTCTTACAGTTATATACAGAGACGCAGTGAAGACAGAATCACAGAATATATTAAAGAAAAAAATGTGCTAGTAGAAGAAAACAAAAAAAAAGATGAAATGACTTACTATCTGTGTATGTAATTATGTCTAGATGTGATTTTAATTATTAAATTGCCAACATTATTTTTAAGATTATCCAGGCTTTTTTGTGAGTGAAAAGGAGAATAATCTTATAAAAGATTATTGAAATATTGTGTTTATTATTAATTAAGTCACTGTGTTATTAAAATTCTACTGATACAGGAAAGGTGAGCCCACTAAGTTCATATGTCATTATTTAAAAGCTCTTAGAAGATACATCACATATTTCACAGGAGTTTAGCTTCAGAATTTTAAAATGTTCTTACAGTATAGAAAAGATGCAACAAACAAAGATAGAAAATTATACCAAAATGGCTTTAACTGAAGAGATTAAATCACAGCCTCCTATAATAATTTATTTATCTCATATCAGCAAAGGTAAGGGATATGGGTATACCTCTTCGGATCATAGACCAGAGAACTGCTGCAAAGTAATCTTTTAAAAAATGCAAAAAAAAATAATGTGAATATGTGTGGGCATAGAGTAGGATAAAGAAGGCCAGTAACTGATGATGGGAAAAGTAACTGTAACTATGCATTTTTTGGCTTTTATCATGACTCCTTATTAAGTTGTTTGCATACTTAAAGGAAAACAATAGGAATAAAGGTGGGCAATTTGAAAGACAGTAGGCTTCTTCCATATGCCCTGCTTTTCTGAATCTCATTTTTATTGGAGGACACACACACACACACACATATTTTAAAAAGAAAATCAACAGCCCAAATACTTGAATTATAGAACAAATTATCCTTTTCTTTATGCATGATGGTCTTGAACTCATATGAGTCTAAATAGCAACCCCAGGTGTATAGTGCAGAAATATTTCAGAGGGAAGGTCACCTTTCATGTGCAACCATTGGAGGTACACAAAACAAAGGCATGGACAAATCTCAGGATTCACTGTTTAATCAACCTTTTTGCTCCACAGGAATAATCATATTCAAAAATTACCACATCTATTTCAATCATCAGGTGGATGTAACAGTTGCCAAATGCAGAGTCAGTCCCCTTTCCTTCCATTGAACTCCGTAACATGCGGCAGTTTCCTGGCATAAAGCTGAAGAACATTCTGACATAGACATATTTGTATAAATGAAGCAAACCCCACTCTCCAGCTGGGAAAAACAAATTCAGCATTTTCAGAGTTCTAAGAAGGCTTATTTTCTCATTTAAAGCTGTAAATAGCTGAGTATACATGCATCTTGGCAAGTGGAGTCTTTTGCATTTTTTTAACAACACTTGCAAAAAGAGAAGAATGACAAACTAAAGTATGCGTGGGATGATCACATGTTAGAAGAATGGTTTTACATCCACTATATGATTTGTAAGAAATGAATTCATTTTGATTTAAAGTGATAAACACTTCTTTCAAAGAAAACTGTGCCAGGAAATATATCATTTCAGTTTTCCTGTTCTAAAGCTATTTTACCCTGAACTACTCTCTGCAAAGTTACTGCAAACAGCATTTTACAGCAACCTGAAGTAAAATATTTATTATATGCAAGTGATGGCTTGTGACCTATTTCTATATAGATCTTCACTTTGTTCACCTATCACCTTAAGATATATCAAGAAGTTTTTCCTTTTATCTTCCACTGAACATGCCCTAAACCAAAAAATATATAAATCTGAATGATCAAGAAATGCGTTTGAAGTTCAACATTTTTAGCATCTCTGGCATAGTTTGTCCATATTAATATTAAAATGAAACAATCTCAGTGAACTACAGTACAATTTATGGAATAATTTAACCCCATAAATATTTTAGCAAACAGATTATTAGCTCCTGTAAGTATGCAGCTTATCTATTTGTGTGATTAAACTAACTCTCTAATGCACTGGATAAATCCGTATCCTTCTTAATTGAATGATCAGTCCTCCTTAATGATATAGTGGATATTATGGAATTAAAATCACCCTGTTTTGTTTGTCCCTTAAAAACAAGGTAAGAATTTACTGCTGGTATGCAGTTGCTTTGCTATGTCATGTAATCTAAGTTTGAAACATAAATTGTTCCAGATATTTAGCCCACAAGTTGTTCTAAATCTTGAGAACTAAGTATTAAATATTCAGATGACAAATTTCTAATGTATTAGAGTGGGAGTCAAGAGATTCAAGTTCTGCCTGCATCTATGTCACCTAAGATGCATTCATGTTTTTGCATGTTGTTTGGTCTAACTTGTCCTCTGTACTTATATGATAAGCTTCATGCTATCTCATCAGGAAGGAAACATTATGTCATTTATTATTATTGACTCCAAGATGGATTCCGAACTCGCATGTTACGCAGGCATCTCAGATATGAAAAAAAAAAAAAACCACACAAAAAAACCCCAACACATTCCAAATAAAGATATTGCAAATCTAAACCAAAGTGTGATATCTGTCAGAAATGGCATTTTATTTGACACTGTCATGCCTATCTTTCTTCCATAACCCAACAGGAAAGCAGTAATTTAAAGATATACAAATCAGTATGTTCTTCTAAGCAAAGCATTCATTACCCTTTTTTTAACTTAATTTTATGTACCACCATTTAGAAGAACTGCTTCTTTCTTTCACTAAGTTCAGTCTACTGAAAGTGATTTTTCATTCATTTACTGATCTGACATATGAACAAAGAGTTGCTGTGATAATTACTAGGATGCTCCAAAGAAAGATCATGAATTCCAGAACAAAACAGCAGGATAAGAACTTTTAAGTGTCTGTCCTGTTTAACGTCCTTGGCAATAAAAGGACAGAAAACAAGACAGAAAATCTGGATATGTGATTTGTTGGTTTTGGCATAATGCTTTCAGTTTAACTTGTGTTCCCCCCTTCTCCCCAAATGCTATCCTCAACTATTTAACCCTTAGAAATGCTATAATCCACTCCAGCCCACCTGCTGAATGCCATAACACATCTGCTCAGAACTTGAAAACCTTCAGCAGTGACAACTTTCAGAAATACATCATCTTCAGATGGAACCCCAAGGCCAGAAGTAAAAGAGGCAGTTGCATTGCTACCATTGCTTCAGTCATAGTCAAAAATTCTGCTCACCTAATTTATATAGTTATTCCAAACCTCACTTGACTTAGTCAAGTGAGGTTTATGGGGGTTTTCTCAGGGGTTTATATGGCTTATATGGGGGTTTAAGGGGGTTTTCTCAGGGATGCCTAAGAAAGGTCAGTTTCTGCATCTGACAACCAGATGTTCAGCAACAGAGAACAAATGAGATAGTCTTAGCTGGCTCTTGAATGCGTTATCCTGAAAGTAGGCTAGAAGGGAAGAATCAAGTTTGTATTTGGTGTGGATAAACCACTTCTCCCCATCCATCCTGAGTGGTGGAAAAGGAGAGAGGGGAAACTTCCCCTGAATGAGCCCCTGCTGCCCCTCCTGCAGGGCCACACCAAGAGTCCTCCCACTACCTTTGCCCAGCTGAGGATCATCTCAGCTCTTCTAGTGCTGCATTGTGGGTGGCAAGGGGAATAATAAAGCTGCCCACCTCTCCTTCACATGCCTGCTGTTTAACTTAAATCTGGATCATTTCAGGTACCTCAAGATGGCTGTGTATTACATCCCATTGCAGTGGCCTTCCTCAGAATATATTTTATTAAGAAACACTGGAGAAACTGCTGCACTCTTAGCTTGGAAGCAGTTGTCCTGGAACTGCAAGAGGTTTTCTGAGATATTCATGACTGCTACTTTCACTGACTACTTACCATGAAAAGCAGCTGGGTAGCATAGGCTTTCAAAACTACTCTTTTGCTTCTTATCAGTCCTAATAATTTTCTTTTTGCACAGCAGCTGATGGCTCACCTGATCAATTCCCTGTAGTCAAATACAGTTCTGTGAATGGAATGCTCCCTCAAAAGTCATGAGGAAAAATCTCAAACCATAAGCCATTCTTCTTGGCTTTAGAGTTTCTCTGGCAGTGAAGGTTTTTCTCTGCATAGTGTCTGCAGCACATGTTACACAAACAGAAAGTCACTGATTGATAAGACTTGACTCATTAATTGTGCAAAGGGACCAATTATAATATATTATTAGGGTGTACCTTTGTCCCTGTAGGTGTTGAGACTACAATCACAAGAAATCAAATATTATGACAGCTATTCTTTTGGGCTTGGATAAGGAGCTTGAAAGTTATTGAAATAAAATATGAATGGGTAGAAACATATAATGTAATTAAAAGCATTAAAATAATGCAGGAGTTCCTAACATGTGACTCATACTTCCATGTTACTAACAAAGGAAAGAACTGCTGCTGCTAGAAGGAACAGTTGACAAAAAGGGTTATGTGGTGGTTCAACCCTGGTTGGATGTCTGGTGCCCACCAAAGCCACTCTATCACTCCCCTCCTCAGGATGACAGGGGGAGAGAAAATATAATGAAAGGCTCATGGGTCGAGATAAGGACAGGGATATCACTCAACAATTACTGTCACGGGCAAAACTGAGCCAACTTGGAGATATTAGTTTAATTAATTAACAATCAAGTCAGAGCAAGGTATTGAGAAAATAAAAA
>VZTV01028755.1:0-18786 GCA_013400875.1 Anhinga rufa
AATTCTGGGTGTGCTTTTTGCACGTGCGCTCAATGTACAGCGTGCTGTAAGGGCACCTTCTATGGCTGACTTGAGAAAAGGAGCAGGTAGGAGTAAGCTGCTATCACAACAACTATTTATGGGACCTATTTTCAGCGAGTATCTTTTATGATGGCATTCTGAGAGCTGGTTTCCCAAGTGGTTCCCTCTTTGCTGCTTTTTGAGAATGATGTGTGGCTCATATAATCTAAATGCTTTTTTAACAAATCAGAATTAATTCCCTTTGATCTTATGGTTCAGCTACCTGTTGCATGCTGTGAGCTGTCACAGAACTTTCCTTGGAGTCTGTGTTACATGACAGGCATTACACAAAGCAGGAAAGAGTAGTTTGATTTTTTAACCTGCTGGGGGAAGACTTTGCTTCTCTCAGCATCTTACTTGTATCTGTCCATCTTAAAAATGTGTGCTGTTTGATCACTGTAGCGAGGCGGCAGCTTTGCACACACATGATCTGCCCCGAGGAATCATGGTACTACTTGTTTTTTTTTTCCTCCCTGTGTTTTACTTGCGTGGGCTCTCTGCCTGTGAGTAAGACAGGTTTTACAGTGGTTTTGTCTTTATTTTGACAGTGCCTCATATTAACTGGTTACTAGTCAGCCTTGGAACGAAATTGGCCAGAGACTTAGAGATTTTGCTCAGCAAATGGCAGTATTCTGACCTGGTGCAGAAGAAGCAACTCTAATTTGTGTTCTACTTTGAGTAAGAAGCTCGAGTTCAGTTCCTGCTCAGTGATGAAGAGGTCTCGGATAACTGCACTTACGGCTCCTGCACGAGTCCAAAGTCAAAACAGAGTACAGGGGGATTTTCAGCATCCTGAGACGATTTGAGGAACAACAGAAAACACAGAAAATTCCTTACTTCTGCAGTAAAGCAAGAATGTGAACATTTTAGATACTCTTCTTTTTTTTCTTTTCAGGTTTATACTATCAACTTGGAATCTCGTTATTTACTAATACAAGGAGTCCCTGCATTAGGTGTTATGAAGGAGTTAGTTGAACAATTTGCATTATACGGTGCCATTGAAGAGTATCATGCTCTAGATGAATATCCAGCGGAGCAATTTACTGAAGTTTATCTTATAAAATTCCAAAAACTGCAGTGTGCAAGGTATTGGACAGGGCAATATCTGCCTCTTGCTGTCTTAATCTTTTTACGCCTTCTTTATTTACAGTCTCTTAAGATTCTAGAGAGTTGAAGTAAAATCCTCAGTTTTGCCAATACAATTTAATTTCCTTCAGGTTGGCCAAGAAAAAAATGGATGAACGAAGTTTCTTTGGTAGTTTGCTGCATGTGTGCTATGCTCCAGAATTTGAAACGGTCCAAGAAACTAGGGAGAAGCTGCAGGATAGAAGAAAGTATATAGCCAAAGCAACAAATCAGAGAGGTTTGTAATTACATTTTCTATAGAATCTTAACATTTCAGTGGTGGGTGGGGTTTTGGTTAAGGTGCCCATTAAAGAAAATGCTTGGTATCTGGCTGTTTTAAAGATGCATTTTAAGTATGCTTGCAGCAGACATATTTCAATATTTAGAGGGCTGTATCTTTTTCAAAGCAACTTTTTGCTTTTGGTCAAGACTAAAATAAAGAAATGCTTAAGCTTTAACAATGAAGTATTTTCTTTTTGTTTTCTTTTCAAAATGTTATCAGAAATTTCAAGCACTGGCAGGAAACTTGGGATAATTTTTTCACCCTTGTTCCAGCTTATTCAGGCATGCCAGGAGGGGCAGTTTGTAAAGAAAGTGACTCTACCGGAACCTTTAACAAAAAATTTCTCCAGCTTACACATCAGCACTGGAAGAATGCTGAGAATGGCCTGGGTTTACAAAGGCACTGCAGAGTTCCCAGGCAGCACTGAAGGCTGGGCAAGCTGAGAAATAAGTAAAGGGCCAAGCACAGCTTCTCCTCTCTTGTGCTTGTGCACTTTGATATCATTATTCATTCCATGAGGATATTTAAAGGGAGTAAGATCACTGATTTCTAACATCAAAGCACCTGTTTTTTTCAATGTTGCAAGACAGCCTATCCTTGAAATCAAACTGGAGGTAAAACCTCCAGAAGTATTTCCTTCATGTTCTCAAAACTGCTGAAATACTTCTGCTCAGGCATTCCTCACAAACTGGCAGAGGGACTAGGCTGAAAAACTTTAGTTTGAAAGGTACCACTTAGGAAAAAAAGAATCACAGAAAGGTGGCTGGGAATGAGGTATCATTGGTATTGCTTCTGTAATTGTATTAAATGTTTTTTCTTACGTGACATGAAATAGTGAAGCTACTTTTTTTGTTGTTTTAAAGATTGCTTTGTGTTAAAGAAAGTAGAGGGGCCTGCGAAGACCATTTCAAAGAACTCTGACTGCCCGTGGACGACACCATGGCCATGTACAACTGGTAACTGGGATCCATCCTGCTTCACAAGTTCTCACAGGGTATCCCAAAACACCGGGTATCCATCTGGGAATCACAATCAGAGCCTGCTAACATTTCCCCAGTATGATAACAAGTGTGCTGAAACTTCTGGGTACCTTGGTCAAAGCACATTCCTAACTCCAAACGTACAGCCGGGAGGATGTACTCCCCCACCTCCTTTAATGCAGCAAAGAACAGTTCCGACTGATAATGGAATTGATAGGTTTATGCCTCGGACAACTCATCTGCAAGAACGTAAGAGGAAGAGAGAAGAAGGTAACAAGTTTTCCCTCATTGGAACAAGTGCGGACAATACTGAAGTCATTATTGGTCCACAGCTACCAGAAATACCTAAAGTGGACATGGATGATGATTCATTGAATACTTCAGCTACATTAATTCGAAATAAACTGAAAGAGGTATGGATTCTGAAAGTTCTGATATTTTTCATTTTCAAACATATATATTATGTGCTTGTTATCCGTAAAAACAGAGACTCTAAGAATTTAATTCAACATTTATTCAGTATTATCAGTTTATTTGCCACTTAAAGCTAGCATTCTTACTGCTTAACTCTTTAATAATGCAGAATATTGCAAGCCATTCTATTCCATACCTCTTACACTACACTTAAAGTATGAATGTCAGTGCATGGTCCTAAAAGATTTTTAGTAAACTACACTTTTTTTCCCACATGGGGAGGCATGATAACTTTGGGGTACCCCTGCTGACTCCAGTGTGGTACTTGTATCTGGTTTCTGATTGAAAGGGAGTGAAAAATAAAGTCAGAGTTCAGTGTAGTTTTCCTCCAATCCTTATGGCATTAAAAGATGTACAGAACTGTGCTGAGAAGTGTGTCATAAGCTATATAACCTTTTATGGAGGGTATTAATCAATTAGGAGATCAAATGCTCCTGATAAAACTTTCCCTTTAAATTAAGATATGAAAAAGCTCCCTTCATTATGATGAACTAGACTGATTGGAAAGAGCTTATCTCCAGTCAAATTGATAAATAAACACTCTGTATATTAAATACATTTCTAAATTATGTGTCAAAAGACATATTTTTCCTTTCCCTTCCCTTTTCTTCCTAGAATACCTGAGTTTAAAAAGCATGCTAAACCTTACTTTGAAAACCCCTCTGGTAGGGAGAGGCATGATAATATATGTAACACTCTACCACTGAGCATCTGAAATCAGTTTGTGTGGTTAAAATACAAAAATAGTACTGCTAACACTTCTATTTCTAAGTTTCACCTCTCTTGTGTTTAATGCTGTCTTTGGTGTTATTTCTTTCCTTTTTCTGGAGGAAAATTCAATACAAGTGTGGTTATAGGAACGCATCCCTCCCGGTGCTCAGATGTTGGAGACAGGGCCCTACTCTAAAACTAGTGTAAAAAAGGAGTGGCTACAGTTTACTAAGGATTTTTTTTTCCCCCCAATTTAGGTAGCAGATTCTGTTTCCAGAACATCTGTGGAAAAGCCAGAGAGCTCTGCTAAACCGCTTGTAAAGCAGAGAAGAAGAATATAGATACTGCTGGCAGCATCTTCCAACAGTCTTTTTTTTTTTTAAAGGATATAGTTTAAAATACTTATTTTTTATGTTAAAAATAAAACTATTTTATGCTGTATTTCCAAGCAATTCCCTGTTAAAAATTGTATTAATTTGTTTCTTGGAATGAACAAACCAGTATAATATATTATTGTTGCAATCTTGTCCTGTGTACCTCATACTATAACATATTTAATAACTCACTGAAGAACTGTGAAGTAAATTCTATTTATTCAGTAGCTTTTACAGTAAAGGAATACTGAAACTTAGTAGTAGTTTCAAGTTGCTCCCATGTTTACTATACCATGAAGAATGGTGAATTAAAAACCTCTTACACCATTATTCCACTTGGAGTTACAGTTTTCAAGTTTCCTGGAAAATTTTCTGTTCAAATGCCATACTGCTCTGTTTAAAAAAAAAAAAAAGTATTTTCAATTAACTAAAGGATTTAAACTTAATCAGGAAGGATGCTAAACTGAAATGTGCAAGCAGTGACAGTCCTTACACTTAGGCTATCTATCTCTTGCTTTTTAGCTTAGAAAAGGTAAATTCTGTAGCATTAATGATATCATCACTGAGAGACCAGTCAGAACATTCCAAGTTATAACTGAAGGGGAAATTCAAATTGTAACTGCTCAGCGTGGTAACTTGTGACCAAGGAATGATCTGGCATGGAGGGCAAGAAGGTCAAGCTGCAGAACGAGCTGAACTGGCTGGAAGCAGGAATGCCAGAGACTGACAGAGGCTGAGATGACTTAATGCAAAGGAGTGGAATGTCCCTTGGTGATGAGGTAAGAATTATCCACAGCACTGTGTGGTAACATCCAGGAGTGGGAGCGCTCAGGGGCCTGCTTTGGGCAGCAGAGCCGGTGCTGGGCTAAGGTGCCCCATGCTGGTGCTCACAGGATTGGTGCTCATGCAAGTGGATTTAAGGAATGGGCTTGTGGCACATCTTTGCAGGCACCTTGTAGAACCACTTATGGTGGTACGGCTCTGTCCGGTAAGTTGTTCATTACACTTTTAAAAAATTTGTTTAAGTAGAAATGAGTGTTTAATTTGTGTCAAGGGGTACAATTAAAATTCCCCAACATAAGCTCCCTGGGAAATCTAGTAAATGATGAGTTTTCTTCACATAAAGCTTGTAGCCAAAATTTATTTATTGCTTTTAGGGCTTGAAAGGACGTGGAAAGAGTTCTCTCGTAACAGTGAAACTAGAGACCTAGTAAAAAGGCAACAGCTGGGTAGGGTACAGAACAGAGGGCACAAATACTGTAAGCAAGAAACAAGCTGAGTTTTCCACCTCTTGCCATGATTAGCCTGAACTGTATACCTGCTTTGTCACCAACACTGACAGAAAGCAAGTAATTTTTTATGCTCGTTAGTGAACATAGTTTGGTTCAGAAACTTTTTAAAACCCTTTCACTGGTGTGAAAAACAGAGTACTTACCTGGATTTTCCCAAACCTTTGAAAGTCTTATGACAGCCTGCCAGGAGAAGTCTGGCATTTTGGAAACAGCTGCTTTGCAGCTGATGTGATGCAGTACAGCCTGCAATCATGGCTACAAGACTCCTTCCAGTCTTCCAGCCTACCAGGTAGGTAAGCTGTAGCAGGAAGCGCAGGTTTCCAGCAACTGAAAACTTGCCATGTTCCCAGCAGTCTTACACAACTTTTCTGTTTCTAGGAATCACTGCATGTATTTCAGAATTTTGTTTTTCCGTCTCTATGAAGGCACAACCTTCAGTATTTAAAAATGACACACAATTCAAATAGAATAATTATTGGATTAGGAAAAAAAATTAGTCTTTATTATAGAGCAGAAACACTCTCCACAGTTGAACTTAGGAAAAACACTGAGGATATGAGCATGTTCTAGATTACCATCTTAAAAAAAACCAACTCTGAAATTAATTACCTGTATTTCTAATAAATAAAGCCCAATTAGATGTAACTAAAAAACAGCAGTGCCACACTCTGAGATAAAGAACCCTCTCAAGGTATTTTTTCAGAAAGTTACTAGCCTCTCCTCCCAAGAGAAGCTCTAAGGGAGGTGATGGCAGTGTTGCCAGCAGCACTGAAGAAAGACAAGTAAAAGTTCTATTCCCAGAGAGCTTTTGGATAAACAAGTCAAGAGAACATCTTATTTCCTTAGCCTGAGAGGGTGCTCAATTCATCGTATTGCTGCCCCAGGACAGACAAACATTGAGTAACAGTGTGTTCTTGTATTCTCTGGTACCAGTGTTTGACTGTACAAGGAAGCATCGGTGCTGTGAAAGGCAGATATGAGCTCAGCACATGCATATCTCACAATGGAAGCATTGCTCAGTTGACTTCAGCAGGCCCCATGTAACGACAGTTAACACCATAATGCGTACATCTCCTTAACAATAGTACAGAAAGTATTTGGACATTTTTTTAAACTCAAAGTTAATGTACCTTTATGTCTGGCAAACAAGGTCCAAAGGCTTCTAAGAGCAGGTTTTCATCTCTGACTGCTTTTTCAAAGTCCATAAAAGAAAGCTTGCCATCATGATCATAGTCCTACAAAAGGAAGGGAACTCTTCAGCAAAGGATACTCACTTGTAGTAGCTGTCTTTTTTGTTTAACAGACATTTTATTCACATGGATCCTATTTTTAGTTTGAGTGTATAAAAAATAATTTTCTTTGGGCCACCAGTCTCTGCTCAGACAAGATCAGTATCATTTGCCTCTGCCTAAGGCATAAAAGGTGGAGCATGCTCAACTATCTCATACAGTTTTGTTAACAGAATTCCAGAGAAGGCAAAACTTTAACCTGGGTAGAGGCTGAGCTGAGAATTGCATGGACAAATCTCAAGCACAGTTGCACTGAGATAAATTAGAAGGAGGAGCCTTCCAAGTAGGAGAAAATGTTCTGTATATGTATTTACATCATGAGTGTACCTACACCCTATTCATGAGGCTGGAAATACTTTACCCATGTGGTTTCTATAGTAGGCCTACTTCTGCCCTGTCTTTTTCACATATAGCACTCAGAAGCCTATGGTGGAGCACGCTGATGCCAGCACACTTCTTTCGTACTGCAAAATCTCAGCATAGCAGAATATTCCTCTTGGGGTGGAAAAAGCATCCTTGTGTTTTTAGTATTTCTGCAATTTGAAACCCTCCGGTTTCTACTGATGTGGCAGCTTAAAATGCCAACAAATGCTACAATGAGCATAAGTACTTCTTTAAACCATATAAAATAAAGGCTTTAAGTGAAGATTGATGAGTGGATATAACTAGTGTTCAATGCACAGGAGCCAAATCATCATTTTTGAAGAACAAGCTATGGAACCGTTGTAGCTGTTGAACATGCAGGGAGCATAGGTTCTAATGGCCAGAAAAGCGGAGGCAAAACGCTATATAGAGAAAGAGATTCCTGACAGGAAAGCCTGCCACTAGATGCTTAAGAGAAACAGAACTGGCCAGGTACCCTCTACCTTTTACGCTCTTTGGCACAAGTAAGAGCAGGGAACAAGCATGTTCGTTACAAATGCTTTTAAGTATGGAAATGGTTATCATGGGACTGGATGTAGGCTTAGTCACAGTGCAGTTGTACCTACAGGCGATTGCTCAAAGAGTAGTTTTTTTTCTTCTTTGAGTGACGGACTCCACAAATGCATTTTTGGGTATCTAATAATTAGTTGTTTAGTTCTTTGAGATGGGCAGCAAATATCCTATTCGGATAACTGCCCAGCAGCCAAATCAGATCTGGACATTCTTCAAACATGTATCAGAGCTTTATTAAGTTCTCGTGGAAAAGCTGAAACAGGATTATGTACATGATTAGTTTATAACATGTTCTTACATATATGAAGATTCATTATGTTTAGAGCATAGTGCTGGTGCTTGGACTAGCATAGCCCACTTATCAACTGCCCAGAACACAAAGGTGTTCATTTTGGATGCAACCTGTGGGAAAGCTGAGCATGTAGGTGCTCCAAAGATGAACAAATTGCCAAGTTGTAGTTTGCTTTCTGTGTGAGAATAATCTCAGCACTGTCAAGAACTAAGGGTAAGAGTGACCTTTCAGCTGAGGTTCTGCAAAAGGGGTGGGTGTGAGAAATAGAAAAGATGGGGTTAAGTAAAAGAAGTTTGGATTCAAGACCTGGTTTTAAGTGAGATTTTTGAACACCACCATAGGAGGGGAGGTTATACTTCTTGATTTGATGAAAATGTTGAAACATATGAACATATGAAAATGTTGAAACAATCCCTGGCTGATTTGGATATCCTACATTAATCACGGTATTACAAGTTTTACATTAATAACCTTGAGGTTACTCTTCCAATAGAATATATAAATTGGATAAAGACATTTCATGATCAGTTGATAAAATACAAATGTACTTAATAATAAAGCTACTGTACATGCCTAATATTGGAATAAATGCAGCTTACGCTTTTGAATTTTCCACTTTTGACTGGCCTTTTGTTTTGACCGGGTATGCACATGTGTGTATGCACACATACACACACCAGTTTATACATGAAGTGTATAATACATTCACATAATAAATGAACAGTTTCATGTGAGGATACTGGACTGGGACTCATTAGATCTGGATTATATTTCTGGCTTTCCTTAGGAGACCTGTTTATCTCAAGCACATAACTAACTCCGTGGCTCAGAATCCCACTGTAAATCAGACACAGTATTTTGTTACCTCATAGGAATGTTTTAAGGTTCAGTTTATGAATATTTGAAAGACATGCAAGTATCACAGTGAGTAAGTACTTGCCATTTTCTTCAGTGCTATGTCTACCAAGTCCTTAATTCCCTCATCAGGATCTTCTTCTGATGGTTGTTTGAGAAGGCTGTTTTTTAGCATTTGAAACATTTCCTCTCTTGAAATGTATCCATCTCCATTCAGGTCGTAAACCTCAAAACAGTCTTTTTGAAAGATAAATCAATTTAAAGTCATACAAGCTATATCACACACCGTTAAAGCTGTCTGTTACCTCTGGACAAAATTGCAAATTGTATGTTGTACAGTGTATCTATTGACCCATATCTACCATATATAATATTTGTATATGAAATATATGTATCACATTTGGTACATATACTAGTCAATTATTGCCTATTTACCCTTCATAGTTAAAATCTATTTCTGCTCAAATAAATAATCTTCAGTTCACCGAGACCATAGTAACTTACAGATCTTAACTTCTCTAAAATTGTCTGTTTAGAATATAAACAAGGTTCTGGTTTAGAAGCCCAATTTCCCATGGCGGGGACCAGCTGTCTGTATCAGAAGGCTTTGCATCTACAAAACACATCCTGTTATTTTAGAAGCTGATTTAGACAAGTAGAGGAAAAAGAATGAGCTGTCCTAGCATGGAAAAGACAACTGAAGTATCCCTTAATGCAAAAAGAAAACCTCTGTAACAGAGTACTTTAGCTATGATTATTTATGTAATTTATCTTCTAATTGCTTCTACCTCCCTGGAAACAGAAATCTAGGACCATAATATATTTCACTATCCCTCACAAAACCTATTTAAACAAACAAATAAAACTCAAGTTTTGGAACGTGAGAGATTTTCTTCTGCCAAAGACTAAGCCTACAGTGAAAGATCATACTGGCATACATTTATGACAGACAACACCATATATCACTACACACTAGTATATTCTATAGTGCTTACAGCAGGGCTGCGTATTTTACTGTTGTGGTTGTACTAATGTACTGAATTACATCCCAGGCCACCTTCCAACGCAATGCTTTATGATAAATTTATATAGGGCATTAAGGATGGCTGATGCTGCAAACTGGGAACTATGGAAACAACATGCTGTCACTCTCCTTTCTCTATTATACCCCCCCCCCCCCCTTTTTTTTTCACTGCTTCTTAAAATTCTGGTGTTCTTGCTATTTTTTTGTCTCCTATCTTTCTCCATCATTACTGCGGCGGTTCTCATGACCATCTTACAAACAGACTGTTTTTCCATCTATGCTTCCAGGCTGAAGAACTGCTAGAATTAATGCAACTGCTGCTTTATCCCCATTGTGCCAGTAAATTAATGTTGGCACAGGTCTTGGTTGGTTTGAGACTGTGTTATTCAGCCAAAATCACCCTTGAGCTACATCTGCTTCTTTCTAATTTTGTGTGTGAATACAAAAATGTATATTCTGTCAAAAAAAACCCCCCTGTATACTGTAGAACAAGCTTCAGTTCAAAAAGCTAGTTCTTCTTTGTCGGCAATAAAGTGGCAGCTATGATAACAGCAGTTTACACAGAATAATCTCTGTCTCAGAGAAGCCATTTGGTATTCAGTTTCATTGCATTAAACTACACAGAAGAAAACTCTTCAATTACCAAATACTTTATAACTACTAAATTATAAAAAAAAATTGTGTAATTTAATAGTCATAAATTCCATGCTTGCTACTAAATAGTAGCAAGCAGACAAACCTTACATTTAATCCTTTCTTCCAACGTCCCCCGAAGAAACACTGATAAGCCTTCCACCCATTCCACCACACTGATGCAGCTATCGTTGTCTCTATCAAAAGTGCGGAACACTGAGAAGTATATTAGATGCATTTTAAATGTATATAATAGAGAAACACAAATGAATATTTTCTTAAATTCAATGAAAATATAAAAACATTTTTTTCTAAAGATGTTTCTCTGCTTTCATTGAGGTATGATTACCCTTCTTGAATCTTTCTAAGCCATGACAATGAAGGGGATTTTGCCCCTCAGTCTGCTGATCTTACACTCCAGAATCCTGCTGGGATAAGACATTTTGTTTCATCTGTTGCTTTCCTGACTTAAACAAATACAGGAAGTATACTTCCATGTAGACATAAACCAAATAAACCAATATCCCTCACCCTGACGCATATTTGCACGTAGAAGAGGATTTTAATTATTAGGTTTTGTCTCAAAAAAAATCTTGGAGAAAGTAATCCTAGTATCAGTACATAAATATTTAAATATACAAAGAAAAATAACCTTCTCCTGTCTTTCATGTACCAAGATCTTTTTTCTTCTCCCTTCCCTGAAATAAGAAACTTTCAGTCTTGCAGCTTCGCTATTTATTCAGCCTGTAATATAGTACTTCAAATCCAAGATATAATTCAAAGCATCAACTAACATCTATTACTAATTCATTATTTTAGAACATTAATTAGGAAATTGGCTACAGGAACACGTCTACCTGCAGTCAAGCATTTTGGAACTGGAAACAGTAGCTTTGCTTTTGCAACTGAAATCAGCCCCCTTGTATGTAAGCATTAAAATAATTTTTAAGAATGTGTCCACGTAAGGCATTTTCCAAGACATGCTTGACTTGTTGCATAAAATGGCATTTAAATACCCCTTCTGCTAGAGAACGGGAGAAAATTGAACCAAGGGGTGGCTCTTGGTGGCCTGAGATTGAAAAGAATGGCAGGATCATGCCTCCTCCACATCCTCCTCTAGACACCTGTACATCAGAGATTATTCATGCGGCTTTCATGGTAACTGCGAATGCGGGTTTCATGTTAATCTGTCAAATCACTGTATTTTCAAGGGGTTATTTGGCTCGTTACTCTCCTCTCCCTGTATTGTCTGCCTAGTCCCTTCAGTGCTGTTCACAGCACCTCTAATCCAGAAGTTACCCACTCTGACATAATGCCTTTGTGGGACCTCCAAGCCCGAGACAGAGCTGTCCACCAGCCCCCGTGACTACAGCTCCCGGTGGAACCAGCGGAGAGGGAAGTGACACCATGCTGCCCTCTTCTGCCACGACACTGCAGCGACGGGGATAGAAACAGGATAGCCCTGCAACTGCCTCTCTGCTTGGTCTCCCTCGTACAAGAGTGTGAGCTATCCTGAACTAGAGAACTATTCTGCATAAAGAAAAAAAAAGATACCCTTTACACAGCAGCTCCTAAGTGTAAGTCCCCCTTTGCTGCCCTTACAGGGATGAGGTGGCACTACTTTGTCTAGGCATGCTCATACAACTCATACATGCTCAACAACATAAAACTAAAATCTTACATCTTTTTAGACCTATCAGTCTCACCTCTGTCCATGATCATGTCATCTGTCATGCCAAACGCGCTGTGCAGAGTGTCTCTGAACATGTTACGGTCAAAGCCGACCGCAGCAAAGCGGTTGCTGGACTCAGCCACCAGCGTGTCAAAGAGCTTGATCAGACATTCCACTTCGCTTTTATTAACTGCCCAGTCGAAACAAAAAGTGAGCACATTTTATAACTTAACTTGGTAAAAACACATGCCAGGCACAGGGAAGCTACGGGGTCCAGACACCTCAGGTGTTAAACGTTAAACTGACTGCGCCAAACCCCATACCCACTGACCTAAGGGGTGGCAGGAGGTGCCCCCTTTTTTGGGGGGCTGTGTGTGTGTGAATAGGGCCACAGAATGAACACAGGGGACACGGGGAGGCTGCTGGGAGCAGCGGATGCTCCTCAGGCAGTGGCTGACACAGGAGGCGCGGGAGGGAGCTGTGCGTCGTGCTGGGGTGGGGGAGCCCGCCGCCCCCAGCCTCACTCACTCACAGCGCTCGGCGGATCGCCCCCAGCCTCACTCACTCACAGCGCTCGGCGGATCGCCCCCAGCCTCACTCACAGTGCTTGGCGGATCGGCCCAGCGAGTCCGCCAGCTGCTGCTGCTGCCTCTTCCTGCTCATGGCGGCCCTGCTGTCCCCGCCGACGCTGCCCTGGCAACGCAAGCAGGCAGGCCTGGTGGCAGCAGCCAGACAGTGCCGCTTGGTGACACTGGTGGGTCACACATACATACATACATATATATATATGTATATATAGGTACAACAAAGAAATTTTTATCATACATTAAAAACGAGCAGTTGTATCAAAGAAAATAACTGAACGTCAAACTTCCAAAAATGTTTCCAGAAAGAAGAGCTAAAAATTAAGTGCTACGTACAATACTGTTTGTTCATCTGCTGTTGGAAGACAGAGCCTATTAAAATACTTTTATTCCCGCATTGCTTACTTTCTACTTTGTCCCACTGCTCAAACGTGGAAGATGCCTGTAGGTTGCTGGTGTCACCTGAAACTTGCCTCACTCGGCCTCTCCAACTCAGGAAAGCTGAAGGGCTGTGACCAGACTTTACCCTTCCTTCAGGAAAAAAATGGATGCAAGAGTCATGGCGTATATGTTAATGTATTGGAAACAGAAACATTTCACTGTCAGTATTAAAGCAGCTTTGTTGTGAACTGGCAAAGCCCCCTGAGCAGCTACACCNCCAACAAAGCCAAACACAAACCCCAAACAAACCCCTGCTGTACACTGCATCTTGCCTTTATTTTAATCTCAGGGACAAAACAGCATCTAGAATTTGTAACATCAAGCCCAACAGATTAAGTTTTTGATCAAAATATTCTTACTATGGATTAGAGGGACACTGCTGCAACTCAGTGGTTCTATTTTCCCAAGAACTTAACTTGAAGTCAATTTCTGTGGAGAATGGCAATACAAAATCATCTTCCTCTGCCAGTTTTTAGTTATGGTTTGCAGACTAATAATCAAGGTCTTAAAGATCTTGAAATTGTTGGCAATAAAATATTTGAAACATCTGTATGCAATAGAGGTAAGTTCTAAGTTAGCACCTGTGCAATGAAAAAAGGGGTGGATCAAGAGTACAATCAGTAGCTAACCCTCAAGATGGACGGGCAGTTTTTAAAGGCTAACAAGAGGCCCAGCAACAGGTACTTCAATGAAAAATACAATGAGAATTTCATGTAAAAACTACAATCAAATGGTTGCTTGTGTTTTTTTTGCGTGCACATTTAATTTATAAAAGCTTTTTTTCAATTTCTAAAGCAACTAATTTAAAGTAAAACAGCTTTATGATTTAGGTCAACATTCCGTAGCCCTCAAGTACAAAAATATAAATACAAACTGTTTAAACAGTATCTTTAATGAGATTCCCGCAGTAGGTTTTGTGTTTTTTTTTTATCTAACAAGACACATCACGTAACAGGTCTGCCACTAAACTTGCTTAAGAGTAAAATCAGCTTCAATATGAAGCTGTTAAGGTATCAAAACCCTGCTTTTTACATGCTAAATATCTTCAGCAAGTGTGCACTTAAACACAGCAATGAACTTAACTATAAGAATAACTAAATACATACATGAAACTCTGCATGTGGAACATAATTCATAGAACTGGTTACAACAAACGATTACCTGCATTTTGTTAATTTAAAAGTGGTACAAATCATGCAAAACAATTCTAAAGATAATGCAAAGAAAGCTACCAGTGTTTGCAAGAAGTGTTCACTAAACCAAAATTACATTAAATGAAATATGCATATTTACTAGCAAAGATCTATCGCCATTTCAAAGAAGCAGAGGTAAAATCTTCAGGTTTTGAATGTCAGTTATACTGCAAAATGTCATTGCTCTTGCTTAATGCAGAAGCACATGCTTAGAAGCCCAGAACTGCTTATTCAGGAAAAGCCTGCTGACAATAGTTCTGGCTTCCCTAGAATCAGAGATGCTGCATGGATTAAAAATAGCAGAGATTTGCAAGAATCAAAGGCCAAGGCACCCTATTCAGTTAGCCAAAATGGTAGCATTCCCTTTCTCATAAGCATGTAGATGGTAATGGGGCAGATGATAAACACTTCTACAAAGGCAGCATTTTAAATGTTATCATTAATTTCCCATTTTAAATGCTATTAGCAGACACCAGCTTGTAATAGTTTATGTATAATATTAACCTGCAGGATGAACTTGGGATTTTATTTGTCCTGATTTACAAATAAAGACTATTACTAGTGCTTTAAAAGACTACTTTTACTACCTAAAAAATTTAACTCTTATTTTCCGATATTTTACACCTCAGCTGGACTACCATCTCATATTGTTTCAAACATCTAACACTGCTTACTGGAATTTTATAAAAGTTGTACCTCATGTATTAAGCAGCAGGCAATAACAATGGTCTTTCCCAGCACAGCTGCATCTGGCTGGCTACTGAAAGATTAGGAAAATTTCTAGAACACAGGAAAACTCATGCAGTTTGGTAAAGGTTGCTGTTATTTCACAGTTTAAGTTTCCTTTAGTCATTGCACTTCTGTTGACAGTCTTGTTTTTTTAAAATATTACTCCGAATCCGAATTTGAACCAGCAATCTTCTTTTTCTTCTTTTTACCATGCTTCTTGTGCTTCTTTCTCTTTTTTGTTTTATCCTAAAAAAAATTTAAATGAAAGTTATTGTATAATAAAATTTCCATCTATTAAATTCTGCTAACGCAAAATGAGAGCACAGAAAGGATATCTTTACAAAAGACTTTTCAAAAGAGATTTCTATAAAAGCCTACTGAGAAATCACAAAAGAAAATCCATATTTTACCCAGTAATTTGCACTAATATAAGCAGCCTTCCCTTCAATTTATCTCCATCATGGTCTGGCTACTTCACATCTCATCACTGTCACTATTAAATTTCCTAATCTTTTAAATGATTTTCAGTGCTTTATAGGTTTCTAATTAAGTAATAAGGATGTGCTTTAACAAGCAGTGACATCTTGTATATGTGGGAATAGCAAGAATGTTTACATATTTTAAAGTAAGTGCTTATATTTACTGTGCAAAATTAAGTAGTTCAACTATACTTGGCTAGAATCTCCAGCACTTGCACCTTGTTTAAAATAAAACGATTGTGATCTCAATTGTAAATATGAATACACTCAATTAACCCTACTGGATTCAGTCCTGAAGTTATTATCCTGATCACTGTAATACAGAAACTGGGAGACACAATCTTGTCTTTTTGCAAGCAGAATTTCAACTGGAGCTCCTGTGTGTGGCACTAAGTAAACAAGCCAATCTTGGTACAAAAGCTGTGTTTTATACATATTACTTACACACACAATTCTTTCAAGAAAAAACCCACAATCAGTCACTAGAAATGTTAGGGCAAACAACTTATAAGATTATGAAAAAACAAACAAGTTCCATGGAAAATGTGTACTGAGTATCACTGATACTCTTAAGTTTGCATTTTTAGGTGACTAATGTAAGCCTTCCCTACTACATGAGTACCCTGAGGTAGCTCATCTAGACATATGAGATGTCTAATGCCGATAGGGGAGACAGAAAAATACACAGACATCTTGAATGGCCATTTTGGATCTCAAGATCACTACACTCCTAATGGAGAGCCTCAGGTACATGTGATGAATCCGAGTTCTATAAAAATCACTGCTGAACCCTCCTCTCACTTTTACCAAGAGAAACAAATCAACATAACTGAGAAAAGCAACAGGTTGCTGACAGCTTCTTATGTGGTTGGGGGAAGAAGTATATTAGTATAGATGTTGCAGTGATTATGTCCTAAGGTGCTTTTCATATTCTGGCAGAGGGGGCTTACCAAGGAAGAATTATACACAACACCAACAAGGGAACAGCACTGATGTCTATGTGGCAAATTGCTACCCTATGTGTTAGGTATGTAAATCTCAAATCATATGTACCTCTATAATCACTACAGATATTTGTCACAAATTCTTCCTTTAATTCAAGAATTGAAAAACTGACTTCAGCAGGAAAATAGAGAAATTCTTAATTAAGATTCATGTGACAGTAGACTTTTGCTATAAAACATCTGTATTACTGAAAAATGTGAAATTGGAAATTAATATCCTAAATTTATATCCTAAAATTACAACATGAGTAAGAAGGATACTTGCTGTTTTCTCTTTTTCATCGTTGTTTTTCTTCTTTTTTGCTTGCACCTAAAAAAAAAATAATTAAATCAAATGTAATGGGAGAGCAGCTTTGGAAATGCTGTTTTAAATAAAATTTTGAGCTTTTGTTGCATGCAAATAAGTGATGGCACAACAGTGGTAGAACATACTAAACAATAACCCATGAAGAAACACTGATCACCTGTGTTGTATTCTAGAATATCCATTATCCTATAAACATCTGATTTGGGAACACGCTCTGCTTTTGCTACACAGCAGAACAAGAAACAGCAGAAATGCAAAGGTAAAATTACTAAGCTAATAATGTGGCAAAAATTCTTAATGAAAAAATGCAACACATTGGAACCTTCCCAAAATTTGTAATCCTACAAGAATACAGATCCTCAAAGTACATATACACAAGGGTGAGAGTAGGATTATTAAGTCCAAAATGTTTTAATTCACTGGAAAAGGGAGCCAAAAAAATTTTAGCCATCTTGAAATCTGCCAATCTATTCACAAACACCAGAGAGAAATGTTGTGAAGGATGCCACACCACTTAGCCTCATTTCATTGCGCTCTAAAATATCCATAAGAAGTTGAAAATTTTCAGGAAAATTCATTCAAAATGACTTGTAGGTGATAGGAGCTGTACTAAACAATTCTTACTAGAAGTTTTTATTAAAGAGAAAAATACAAACAGCTATGAATGCGCTGCACTTAAATTCAACTGTACATTAAATCTAAGCTAGTTCATTCATTCACTCATGCAAATTAAGTAAGCTAAAAGCATTATAACATCTGAAATTAAGGTTTGCCACTGACCTCCTCTGTCTGATCCGATTCTGATAAGGATTCTGATGATAAAGGTCCATCACCACGATCAGCTTTCTTCCTTTTCCTGCGGTGATTTTTGCCTTCCTACACAAAGTAATATATTTGTGAGTAAAGTCAGGCCTTCAAATTTTAGAAAACTTTTGCTTAAAACTTAAAATTGAAATATTGTTTCCAAGTTGTGAAATATTTTTAAATATTGCTGACATTAACAAATTACCCTACCAACTGCTAAAAATGCTTTTAGTGGAAAAAATATTTTCTTGTATATTCCTTTCTCTTGTTACCAAGATACAGCTGCCTTCTAAAATTAGAGGAATAATACTACAGTATAGTCTCATATTTTAAATAATAACACATGAAGGAGAAAGCATTTGAAAATAAAATGTTTCACCACTTTTAAATACTACTGAGTAAATGAAGATGTCTAAATATGTGCATACAAACACTGCAGCTTCAGACTCTTGGCTTTGTTGATGAAATTAAAAGAAAAAGCTGCTCTACATTTGTGTCCAACCAGGACAAGCTGTCCCTGCCAACTACATTTCAACACTTCATACATAATCTCAGTATATTTAAAGGACGGTGTTTTTTTATCTTATTTTTAAAATTTTGATGCTGCATGAGATTGCTCTGATGACTTACTTCCCACACACCCTGCTGGGCCCTGACCTCTCTGCTCTGGACCAGGCAAGGTGTTCCTAAGACTGAAGCTACTTTCTTTCTTTCAATTTCTAAGGCCAGAAACTGAAAAAATCCTTGCTAATCATCTTTTGGCAAGGTGGGATCACACACCTCAGCTGTGCTATTTAGTCTATTACGTGTACCTCAATCCTTTACCAAAAGTACTCATGAAAAGTACACGTGATGCAGCTCATTTGAGAGACAGGTTATCTTCAGACAGAGGAAGACCTCTAGTCCCCAAATGCCCTTTGCCTTCAGAAAATGTATCAAAGTAGCACTACAGCTTAACCAAGAATAAGGGATGTGCTGGTTTTGGCAGGGGTAGAGTTAATTTTCTCCATAGTAGCTAGCATGGAGCTATGTTTTGGATTTGTGCTGGAAACAGTGATGATAACACAGGGACATTTTAGGTACTGCTGAGCAGTGCTTACACAGAGTCAAGGCCTTTTCTGCCTCTCACCCCACCCCACCAGCAAGTAAGCTGGGGGTGCACAAGAAGCTGGGAGGGGACACAGCTGGGACAGCTGACCCTAACTGGCCAGAGTGATATCCTATACCATATGACATCATGCTTAG
>VZTV01028767.1:3193-20999 GCA_013400875.1 Anhinga rufa
CCCTTGCCCTGCCCCCTGTCCAGTATCAAGCTCAGGAACCCAAACTTCAAATCATTCGTAATGGGGCAAAGCTTAGTTTTTGATAAATGCATTCCTACCGTGAAAGTGGTATGTGTGTGTGTTGTTTTTTTTCCAGAAATGACACTGCAAGTCTTTATGTACATGGTCTCTTGTCTTTTTTTCTTTGGTGTCCCGTCCCCCCACTACCGGTTGCTCTTTAACCTGAATGTTAGGCCTGCTGTAGAGCTACAGTCTGACTGTCTTGATCGCCAGCACTGTAACTAGGTTTTGCAGGCCAGATTAATGCTGTACAGCATTTATGAAAAATTTCTTGTGCTGCTGGAAAACAGTCAACTTTCTGTGGCCTGCAGAACCTCTACCTATGCCTGCAAAACCTGCGGTGGAAAATGTTTAGTTTTACTGCAGTAAGCTCAGAAGGAGTTTGCAGGAGTGAAAATTCATTTGAGAACTGCAGTGAACCAAGGAGGTTTGTTACAGAAACCACTCCGATGCAGTGGATGAGAACCCTACAGCTCGGCTGCTATTCGAAGCTGAGCCATACTGGATACCTGCCCTTGAGTAGAGAATTGTCCCTTACACATCTCCGTGAATCTGCAAATAAAAAAACTTCAAGGCATGGAAATGAGAGTACTGTTCAGTAACATGAGCTCATAAAGCTTTATTTTGAAGGAAATAAAAAATTAGTGCAACACTCCTTTTAAAAATAGTAGTTCTTTCCAAATACCTTTTAAATCTAGTATATGTATAAACTGTTAAACATCCATATTCTTCAAACACAGTTATTTACATAAGTTATTAAATCAGGGTTGAGAGGGAAATCCTACATACTTTTCTTAAGGGAAAACAATTGGATGAACAGGAAAGAGTTGCATGATTGGACTTTTGTGCACTTACAGTAAGTTATATTATTTTTTCTGAACTAAAGGCTATGCTTTTATTGCCCAAATACGAAATATCTGAAATATTTCTTCTGATTGCCAGCAAGTTTAATCTACAGTTCTTAAATTAACATCTGGGAACTCTTTCGTTTTGGGATGAGGACAAATTCCTTAAGGACAGACAAAAGAGATTTTTTCTATATTACGTGGTTTCCTTTCAGTATTGTTGGGGTTCGACCTTTTCTTAAAAAAAGAAAAACAACAAGAACAAAACCCCCCCCAGATTTTGAAAGAGCCATTGTATTCAATTTAGTATCCATTCCTCCCACCACTTAAGCACATGCTTTGCTTTATACTCTTTTAAATGTAAAAATAAGAGATTCCGTAAGTGCATGTGGATGATACCCTGTGTTAGAAAAATATCACTTTATGGGAAGGAGTCTAAATTATGGTTTACAAAAAGCAAAAAGTTTACTTATTTTATGATGTTATTGTATTATCAAAAGCATTTTATGTGGTGGTGAATTAAATTTTTGAAGCTTGGGGAGGAATCATGGTATATAAAAGCAAATGCCCGTTCTGAAGTGTTTTAAATAACTTGGGGTTTATTTGAAGGCAAGATCGTGTTCTTTTTAATTTATCGGAATCTTTTAAAAAAATGTTATGTTAACAGAGTGTGTTGTTAAAAGTCACAATGCCAAATTCCTACATTGGAGTATAACTTCAGTGTGACTTTGTTTTTACTGTCCATCTTGAGGAAAATGTACATCAGTCTATAGTGAAATTCTCAAAGGTACCGGAACATAGTTTGTGTTGAGGTTGCATATATGTAAAAGAAAACTGTCTGAAGGGTTTTGTTCTGCATGAACAGACCTTTGTGATCTGATAGTTTGTAAAATTTATTTTAGTAAATATATGGACTGTTTGATGCAGTTTTGTTCCTTTAAGTATTGAAAGATGAGTGTAAAAAATGAAGGGCAGTATTGGTACTCTTTAAGTGTTCATATTTGTATAGGCCTTTCATATTTATTTCTATATATAAAATAATGTATAGAAGACACCTTTCGAATAAAATTGACAACTGGAACAGGCTTCTGAAGTTTTGTGTTGTGATTGAACTAAACGAAATTATATATGGCCTGCCCTGCTGAACCTTCAGTGGGTTTGAGAAGCACGTGATAGCCTTGAGAAGCTCTTCTTCCCTAGTGTCTGAATAAGGGGTGGAAAGATCAAAGCCCTGGCAGGAATGAATTAAAGGAAAAATAATTCAGACAACAGTGGAATAAAAGGTGAGAGTCACGTAAGCAATAAGGTCTGGGTTTTAATAGCTGTGATCAGTGCTGCAGGAGGCCTTAACAGGCACTGCAATACCATTATGGTAATAATGTTAAGTTACATTTAAGATTCCACAACAGAAAATGTCTCATAAGTACTGACTAGTAATGTTTGTTTATACATATTTGGTGTGTGAACAATTTCCTACTTTATTTCATTGAAAAGGGGGGCAGATCTCGAGAGAGAGACACAAGTAAGGCTACAGACCAGGCTTCCTTTTAGCTGATTTGATTTATCATGTGTTAGGGAGAAGCATTTAAAGGAAGCTTTAGGAGCATTAGACTAGACTGCTGATTGCCTGGTTAGCCTTTGGATACGCTGAAGGCGTTCCAGGTTTCTCCATGTGAACAGCATAACCAGGATGTGCATTTTTAGGTTTGGAAATAGAAATAGACTGACAGGTATTTGTTATTATCGCTCAGCAAGACCCAAATCTCCTACTGGCCAATTTACTGTCCTGTTGTGTAATAGCAGAGCTCAGTCTGAACATCTATTATTAGGATGCTTTCATATGATGTTAATCACTGCAAATGCAAGGTAGAGCAGTTAATCAGCATTGTCAACACAATTGTGTGGTTCATCTGGTACGGGGTTTGCTGTACAAGTATACCATTATGTTGCTTCATCCTATTACTCTGTAGAGAAAGATGCAGCTGCGGTGGCACTTAATGTGTTAGCTCTACAGTGCTTAATCCCTATTAAGCCTGTCATAGACACTAGACTGCTTTTTTTTGTGTGTGTGTGTTATTTTGGCTTTTTTTGAGTAATTTTGTTTTGCTCAGACAGTTGCAAATTTACCACTTACTCCCTTGAATTTTGTCACAACACACATTGAGTGCATACCATACGTTGCTTCCTGAAATATTTCAAAATTGTTACAATAATCTCTTCATGTCAGAAAATTGGTCACAAAAGCGTAATAAACTTTTGAACTGCAGGGAGAATTTTTTTTAAAAAAAGTGTTTGCTCTCACTTCTTGCTTTTGTGTGCCTGTCTGAAATGTTGCAAGAAGGTAAGATGCCATTTGGAATTAACATCAGGCTGCGTATGAATAAGGCAGATGCAGTGGGTTTTCCCCACCATGGAGCTGAGTCCACTGTTGTAGAGCAGATCCTATTCCACCAGGCCTTGTGTTGCAGCCATCGCATGAGAGAAAGCCCACCGCTCCCTGCTGTCCGTTCCAGTTGCTATAATGAGAGAGCGTGGCATGATTCTTCACCCTTGGCTCCTGTTTTCTAGCTAAATCCACTGCATGCTCTGGAAAGGTGAGATGCCAAAGTCCTAACAAAATACAGTGGGGAGTATTGTGTTATTCAGAGAAGATCTGAAAAGTTAAAAAAAATAAAAGGCAAGAAAGGGAACCATTTTTACTTAATTCCTTTTAATGGGAAACGGAATGTGCTAAACATGAGGGAGGGTAGGAATTTACAATTTTGTGTCATCTTTACAGGGAATTAGTGGCAGGTGAATTGGGATGAGTCCTGTTGCGGATGCGGCTGATCTTTATATACTCCAGACTGGGGTTTGGTTTTCTTTTTCTTCCAATAGTGTTTTTTTATGGCCAGGTCTACTCTGTGCTCAGAGCAGCTCCAGTCTTCCTTCAGTTACTTTTTAAGTGGGAACAGAAATGGAGACCCAATGAACATTTGTTTTTCTCTTTTTGGTCTATTTGAAGTCTACCAAAGGTACCTAGAAACATTTCTGAGCTCCTATTTCAACTGCTGTGATGGAGCTGTCAGCTATCCAGACACTTCTTTGATGATCAATTTCTTGTTACAATATAAAAGCCATTCTCCTGACCGATCCACCAAAGCTTTTGAAGTGTCCTGTCCATTCAGAAATGGATTGGTTTTCTTTTGCCCATCATGCAGTGGATTAATTTTCTTAACTAGCAGGCACAGCAGTTGCAGGCTTGCTTGGTTAATGTTTTCTACCAAAGATTTCCACATTCCAGAGAGACTTTTTGGTATCTTGGTCTTGTTTTGTGAGAACAACCTTGTGGGAAAAGGCTGACTGCAACTTGGTTCAGTCCCTGAAGGCATTAATGAAAATATAAACCAAGGCCCACAACTGCAACAAGCACACCCAAACCCCAAACTAGTTTAGCAATCCTAATTCTGGACAATTTTGAAGCACATTTATGGAAACAAAACCTCCTGGCTCCCTTTTCTCCTTGCTAAACGTGGCACCAGTGCAGAAGCATAGCACTTCTGACGGTGTTTCCAGGACCAAAGTTGCCATCTGAGTTGAGCAATGTTGGGGGCACTTGTTTGGGAGGAGCAGCCTCGGGAGAAAACCTCAGCAGCCCTCGGAGCCTGTCTGGAGCAAACTATAAGCCAGTAGGCTGTAGCATCTGGTATCCAGACTGTAGTACAGGTAACCAGTGCAATGCTGTATTAAACTTGCTCATCGGGTAGCAGCATGTCAAGGGTTGCTATTTCCCCTCAAAAGCAAGCTAGCAGTCATGCTTGCTACTCAGTTCCTCTCTCCGCCACTAGTCTTGTCTATATTCTTTCCTGCAGACTCCCCTGCTCCCCATGATGATACCCAGGATTGTTCATACCAAGGCTTGAATCACACTAAAGCTTTGCCTTTGCAGGGGAGTGAAGCAAGACGCAGCGCTGAGGTTTGCCTTGCAGCAGGGGCAGTGCATGGCGCTGCACTGCAGCGGGCCTGCCTTTGCAGAGAGCAGTCAGGGGAAGGGGCAGCAGCCAGGCTGGGCCAGCCACCCTGTTTGCAGTGCCTCAAGTGCCCTGAAATACCTTGTTCAGCCCCGGGCTGGCTCAGGCATGGCCAGATACAAGAAGTTAGAGCTGAGGAACTAATGTGGTTAAGTTCTGGTCTTTGTGCACATCCCAGCACCACCTTTAAGGTCCCCACAGACAGCAAACCTTATAAGGGAAAACTGCTGTTCTACCAGGTGGGAAAGGTTTATATAAAGACCCTGTGGTATTTTTCTGTCGTACATACAGTAGCCACAAATACCATTTCTGGGACGCAATAACCTTTCTGCATAGCAGGTGTAATAAATGAACCAACAGACACTCTTATACTAAGCAATTTATTCCACCCTACCGGGGCAGCAACCGGGTCATACACAGACCTGAAGTTGTGCTGAACACAGCACTTTCAAGTTGTTTTGGTTACTCTGTTCCCAGTGCCTCATTTGCAAAGCTCTCCTCAGGAGCTAGTGGATGTACAGTTTGAGAAGCATTTAAAATTGGAGGATGGCTTTTGTTGCTGTCTGCAGCAAGGTGAGTCAGGAGAACTCGGCATGTGGGCAGCTAAGCACCCATGAGTGCCCAAAACCACTCTTCAAGGAGTGATGGGAGTAGAGCTGACCTAAAAAGGCAGCCAGAATATCTCAGCTGTTGGAATGAATTAATCCATCTTTCTTTAGTTTCTTAACTCTTAACATCTTCTGACCATTAATGGCTACAGGACCAGATACTGTCTGACTTTATTACTTACACAGCAGCATAGGTATGTGTGCGTGTGTGCGTGTGTGATGCCCTGTTTCTTTGGTATAAACAGGAGCGTGGAACCTACTTTAGCTGCTGTTGCAAGGCAAATAGCAGACCATTATTACTGAATCCACCTGAGCTTTGCAAATGTCAAGATGATATCATTCATCCTTGCTTTGTCATTATTATGCTTAATAATTTTTTATTAGCTGATGAACCAAGAAGTTTCTGTAGATGTGCTGATTTCTAACAGATCTTTAAACCATGCAGCAAAATATGGAGAGCAAGCAAATAATGATTTCTGGAGCCCAATCTCCTAATTTTAATGCAGATTTCTGTAAATGTAGGAACTAAGTCTATAGGAGCATTTTCATCAATGAGGAATTTGCCCATCTCTGAGGATTTGGGCCCCATTTCCAATGTCTAAAATAGGAGACAGCATCTGTGTTAGCAGCATGCTCACGTCGGGGCAAATAAAGGCAGAAACACTCAGGTTCCAGAATAGCATTGCCACCTCAACAAATATTTGCAATACTGACACCCCTGAGCTCCACAGTAAAACACAGAGGATAAGCAGGTTTGGAAACAAGGGAAACCGATACACTTAAATATAAAGGACCTCTTGAAAAAGACTGAAGGTTTTATATCAGGTCTGTCCTTCACAAGGAGCTTTATTTCTTTGGCAAGCTGTCCTGTTTTGATAGTCCCTCTACCTTTCCAGGCAGGACACCAGGCAAGAAACAGCAATGGAGACAGGCAGTCAAAGGGAAACACATGAGCCTGTAGTATTGGCTCTTTCGGGATAGAATGAGGACCTTCTTCCATCAAATTTAATCAGATTTAATACTTAGTTGCTGGGAACAGCTACTATTTTGCAACTGGGGAGAGGAAAAGACATTTGGCTGAGCGCAGGCAGGCTGCGTAGGGAGAAGGTGGTAGTGATTCATCCCATTATAAATGTGCTGCTGCCGGGGTGGGGCAAAGCCAATTTTAAGAGGTGTAGCAAGTGTTGGCAGCTGCGTGAAATAAATGAATAAATCAAATGAAAGAAACATGACTGGCTCCAGGTAATTCATATGTGTATGATCCACATTTCCTGTCCCGGGACCCCATACTGTTCTCTGTGTGTGTGGCTGGGTTTACCTTGTATTTCAGCAGAAAAAGCTGAAAGCTTATTTCTCCCAGGAATCCATTTGTCTTACAGCAGCCCATCTGTAATGGAAGGGTTTGATCCTGCACAGTGTGCTGGGCTGTTTTCTGGTTTGTTTGTTTGTTGGTTTGTTTGTTTTCCTTTCCATTTCCCTTTCCATCTTTTGCCCCTTTGTTTAGTGAGCAGTGCTGCCCCATTACAACCACCCTAATAAAAAGAACAAATTTCAGCTGCCGCCAGCACAGAGATGGGTTACTATTTAGCAAGGCAGGTTATATTAAGTTAGAAAAGCTGTCAAAATGCAACATGGCTCAGCATGGCTCAGAGAGTGCAGTTATGCCCCTTTTTAAGACGAAAGGAAAGCTCTTTTTACATACCTGAACCCCAAAGACATTTGCCCTGGCCAGTGTGAAAGCAGCCCCACCTGCCCGCTTCTTGAAATTAGGTCTGCTTTTTTACACTTACAATGCAGAAGCCATATGCATGGCATGGGATAACCCCAAAATCGCATCACCTCTGCAGACATCTGAGGGCAAGTGAAGGAAGGATCTTTGCATGGGAAAGTTTACAGTGTGAAAAAGGATGGTTTGCTAACATTTTGGCCCACATTCTTTCTTTTTTTTCCCCAGGCATATTGTCTGGAAGTTTGCAGCCAGTGTTCCTGATGTCAGAAACAATAAGGGCACGGGGAATTTAAAAGCATTGCTGCCTTGGCACAAGTGGAAAACCACATTGCTGAAGCAGAGGTTGTTCCTCTGAACACTTCAGTGGAGCATCTCTGAGCACTCACACCAAATCCTGCATATGCATCCTGACAGCTTGCAGGAAGAGCTCAGCTCAGTGCTGTGTGCCATCTAAGACAGCAGCAATGCAAGCTGGCACATAAGGTGTTAGTTATTCATGCAGCCTGATGTGGTCTGAAAAAGCCAGTATGAAAAGGTCTTCTTTGCAGCCTCTGCTTAAAAAACTGGACGTGTGGGACCTGGAAAGTGCCAGGACATGGAGCGCTGCCCTGTCATGGATAACAGCTCAGCTCTGGCAAGGCAGCAGGCGATGGTGCCTGGCTCCATTACTCACCCTCCCTACCACGTCTGACAGCCTGTATCTCCTCACTGGCTCTGCCTGCTCCTGCTACACAATCTGATCTGTACGCTTACACCTTGACACCTAGGCACAGAGTCTTTGTATATGTGTCCCAGGCAGTTGCAAGATAAATAACAGAGAGATCCTGAGCCCAAAAGCTTCTCTGCTTTCTTCCCCCTACAACAGCTGCCTTCATAAGAGGCAGAGCATCTGCCTACAGATTGGGCTTCCTGTGTGAATTTGAATGGCACCTCTTTAGTACTCCTTTTGAATCAAGGTAGTAGATGATGCAGAGCAAATTACTGCTTCTGATAAATCAGGTTTCAGAGAAATGTCAGATAAAGTCTTCAAGGCAAACTGTAATGAACAGAAGACTTTTATGTTCTTCCAAGATTTTTTGTTTTTCTCTAAGGCTGCCCTGTTTTTTCTTCCTCTTCCTTTAGGAAATATGAGAGCTATGATCTCAAAAAATGTTGCATGTGTGCACACAAGAAGAAGTGCTCTGAAGGATAAAAGTGCAACCAAACACTTCCCTTCCTATTTTAATTCTGCTTCAGGCAGAAATACAAAGAGAGTATATTATCTCTGTGCACAGTCAGAAGCATCCTGTAGCATGGGCTGCTAGCGAAAAATAATTATCTATCCAAGAAAAGTTAATTAAAGAAAAGGCTTTATGAGATCTGTATTCAAAATAATGTTGAAAGAATTTAAACTTAAAATTTAGGTTTCTTATATCCTACTTGCATGCATTACCAGGGGAATGGCATACCTGACTGGAAATACAGTGCAGTGACTTCTCAGCCACAGCTCGGGGAGGGGATGTGCCACACTGGATCAAATCATGAGCCGATATTACCACCTAAATCAAGGCGTGCACTGGTGAGGCTGGCAAATTCCTGCCAGACAGACTGCCCTTGTGCAATTCCATAGGGCTGTGTGACGGGTGAGATTAATCCAGACCAAGCAGCAACATCCCTGTGCTGAGAAGGAGGCACAAGAACCTTTTAAACAGGCAGAAGCCACAGGTGACTTCATGTAGGTGGCTGGGTAATGGGACTGGGCAGGAGCAGAAATGGTCCTTTCAGTTCCCTCCTTCCCAGCCTGCATTTTAAAGTCTCACCATGATGCAATATTGATAGCAATCCATACATGGAAATCAAAGACAGAAGCTTCACTCTGTAGTTCCTTCTGCAACACAACCTCACAGAGGTGCTCTACAGGCAAGTTAAGTTAATTTTATACGCTAGATATTACACCAGTTCAGTGAAAACCTGTCCCATTAGGGTGTTGAAAAAGCCGTTATCACTGAAATCTTATGGCTTACCAGCATGGAGTAACAGTTTGGGATAAGATGGTGTGCCCAAATGTAAAAAACTGTTAAATACATAAATAGAATAGAGTTGGATAATTATAACTTTAAAGATCAGATGGATTAGATATAGAAAGAAAAGCCCATCTAAAGGCTGAAGTTGGTTCATTATTAGTTACAAGTCACACATAGGAGTTCATGTCACTTTAAAGAAAGATATAACCATGAGGCATATTTATTCTTATTTGCCAATAATATCTTGCCTGCTATCAGTTGGGGCAGAGAAGGGAGAGCTGTAACCACTGTGTGAGCACAGCAGGCAAACCAGCCCATTTCTGCCTTTATACTATAACACGGAACTTAAGCCTCAACCTCATTTTTCCTTTACAAACACAGAATATAATGCACTGTGTATGCTGCTCACATGGGTATAAAATTTGCAGATGCTCATTAAGAGATATCATTAAGGCATGCTGTAGGCTTCATTCTGTAGCAGAGTTTAAGCACATGGTAATTATTTGCATTTCCTGGAAATGGTGAGTGCTCTAGGACATTATGGCCAAGCTACGGCCATGTCTCTTTTTTTTGTTGTTGTTTTTTAGATTTTAAAATATGGGCTAGGTAGGTAGAGTCACACACAAAAGTCAAAGAAATTCCAAGTCAGCACAACAGATCCTGGGGTGAAACCATTGGCAGAAGATGGCACAGGGTACCTAACAAAACACTGACCAGTCAGAGAAGTTGAGAGATGGGTTAATTTTCCTGCTTTTATCAGGACATTGTTAGGACATTCCTCAGGACATCAGACTTCTGACAAAACACCACACACCTGTAATGTAACCACACAGCTCCTCTCCCACTGCTGTACCAACATGGTCAGCTGGAATCAAAATCAGCATGAAAAGGTGACAGCATTTGAAATGTAGACTTGAGCATAACAGATGGCAAGCACAGCCCAGAGCAAAAACAAATCCCCAAAGGAAAACACAAAACCAAATATCAGAGACAAATGGGCATTTAAAATAAAGGAAAAAACAAACACAAAAATAAAAGGCTTTAAAAGGAGAATCTTGGAAGAGTTACAAAATCATCAGATGAGAAAAAAAGATCAGTAGGGACAAAGGTGCAATAAGGAAAGGCTGAGTTGCATATTGCTGCTCGATCAGTCTGAAAGAGCCTGCAGATGTTCCCTCTTACTCTCATATAACTACAAATTGTCAAAGAGCTGGTTTGCAGAGGGTGGCTAAGCTGAGGCTGGTCATGGTGCCTCTTGTCTCACACCAGCCCAGGGAAGAGAAACTACATTTGTTTCACTCTAATGGTGGATCCACTGGCATGGAAGAAGAGTGCACAAAGCTAAGGGATGGAATAAAGTAAGGCCAATGCTAGTGAAGATATAGAGGAACTACTAACAGTGACTACTGCCAGAGCACTATTAGTCACAGATGTTAAAAATGAAGTTAGGTCAGTATCTAAATGATCTTTGGAGTTTATTGAATTGATCAAATTCCAAATTTGGACTACTGTAGTCTTTACAGAAACAGGAAATTAAAAATTAATGTAAGATTAACTTGCTTAAAACTATGAGATAGTTTGGAGATGATCTGCAGCAGCCCACGATATCAGTAATATTAGCTCAATTCCAATATTTATAATGATAATGTACTTAAGCTTGTCCTTCCAAGTTTTGGGATATTTTCAGTGATCTTGCCTTCCATAAACCGGTCTACTTGGTTAATCATGTAAGTCATGAGTGCACATAGCAGTCACACAGCAGCAGAAAACACCATATATTTCTTGGGTGTGATCACAGCAGTACAGTTTATGGTCACAGCAGTTAACGAAAGCCCGATTAAAAATAAACAACTTGGTTACTGGAAGACACAGTAAGTATGAGCATCCCTTTGTCCTTGGTTTTATTGTGTAGCCTCCTGTGAATGAGAAATCTTTCCATCTTGGAAAAGCCTACTGCTTAAGAACAGATGTGAAGCCTCTGATATACATGGCCCGCTGTGCATACGTAGCCTTAAGCCACCCCTCCAGTCAGTCTGGCTCTACATCCTCTGGAGCTGTGCTTTTGTCAGCAAATCAAGCTCTCTCCCCCTTGCTCAGTGAAAAGAAGAGCAAATGAGCACATGAGAATAACATTGATGTAAACTGGTTAAAATATGCATTATTTTGTGGACAATATATTTTAGAATTCACGCAGCCCAAAAACATGCCAGAGAGCAGGTTTCCAACCCATCTTCACATCAAATTCACCTGTCATTCTGTGCTTGACCATGGGTCTGAAATGCTCCCACAGAAGAATACTATACAATATCAGTACTTTCCTACTTTCCGGCTTCATTTCTGAAGTCACCGAACAAATGCATTTTATACCTCTGCAACATTCAGGAGAAGAAAAATAACTTCTCATCTCTAATCTCCCTTTCCAAGTCTCCCATTACTGTGGTAGGAAGACACTGCTCCTTCCCATGCACACCGATCTCTTGGTGCATTAGTAGCAGTATTAAGTCAAGCCTCTTACTAGCTCCCAAGCTAAGTAAAGTACGAGAAAAACGTGCTTGAATAATTTTGCCAAGACACTTGGGGCTTTTATTACCAAGTCTCTATATTTAGTTTTTCAGCATGGTTTTGACTGGAACTATAGATATTTCTGCCTTCTTTTAAGGCAGGAGAGTAAAGAAGTGCTCTGAATAAGCACTGTTCAAGCCACTTGCAAAAATTTTCTCTCATTCCTTTGTTAAGTATCTAATTAAACTGTCTACTACCTTTGTTCAGCCTAAAAAGAAAGTGTTTTGTTTCTTTCATGCAGAAGGCTTACATTAAAAGCTCCCTGAAGAAAGCTTTTGCCTCAGAGGTTAATAATTTGCCTAGAAACATGCAAAGTAAATCCCTTTTACCCTAAGCTAACTAGTCCCATGCCGTGGCAGCTACCCACCCAGTTAATGTGTCCCATGAAGCGCCGCATTTGGGGAGAGCAGCAGGAAGCTGTGTCAGAGGTCTCCAGCTCCTTTCAGAGACACCTAAATGCAAGGACAAGACCTTTAGGTGGAAAACTCTGGCTTCAGAAAGGCTGGTCAGCCCAGCCGCCCCACTTGCTCAAGGCAAGTGTTCCTCTGGGGGTGTGGGACAGTCCAGCTCAGTGGAGAAGACCAAAAATGCTCCTTGTGCTGCCCTTCTGGGGGATGCTGTTTCACCTCACCGTTTATCTACCTGTGGGGTGTCATCAAATGACTTTCTGGTGCTCAGGATTGTGGCTTTGGTGCCTTCTGCCCCTTGATTCACATGAACGGTTAAGAAAATTATTTAAGAGTGTGTTTCTATTACTTGCCTTTTAGTTTCTGAGCCTTTGGTGGGTAGTCACAGGGTTACAGGGACTGAGGATTTAGGACTCGTTTGAAATAAGACAGCTACCAGTGGTGTTGCTGGGCTGCTGTTCCCTCTATTATGCTTTTCCAAGCTACAATAACAACCTGCTCCCTCCATGCCCTTAGCCAAACAACAAGATACACATGAAAAACAAAACCTTGAAGTTCTGTGAAGTTTTTGTGAAGTCTGTCACATATCTTCCCTATTTGCAGTCAAATCCACTTACCCAAGACATATGCACATATATTCTTTCCTCTTTTTGAACTCATGCTAATTATTTAGTTGTTTGATAGATTGTTTTCCCCTCACCTCCCTTTCTGGGTCACCTGAGGGAGGCCAAGAAGCAGCATCTCAGAAGGAGTGGGAGCATGGCTATGGGACAGACAGACAGAGATCTGGGCACTGGCCTTCATTGCACAAACTTTAGGTGGTGCCTGGGGTGACGTTGCACATACAAATGTGGCGATGAACTCCTAGAGGGCTATTAAGACCATTGGAGATGCTGCCAAAGACAGCAACAACTTGTGTAATAGCTTAATGATTAAAGCACTTGCCCAGGAGGCTGAAGTAGAAGAAACTAAACCCTCCTCAACTCGAGGGGGTTTGAACACAGTAAGATCAAGGAAGCAGCTGCATCTTTCCCCCAAGTTTTTCCTAATTACTGGGCTTGGGAAAAGACTGGGCTGAGGCTCTCCTTCACCCACTACTTGATGCAGCTCACTGAATGGCAATGCCTCAGGAGTCTGAAGCGGTGACAAAAGCAAGAAAGCAATTTCTTCTGTCCCCTGTGAATGGGCCCTTCTCAGGTGATGGAGGAATCCTGGGTTTCTGCACTCCCCTGGCAGCCCTGATTGGAAAGCCCAGAAATCCTCCTTTCTGGTGGCAGGGCCAGGGTCCTCTTACTTCTCCCCTCCTCAGTGCTGTGGACTGGCCAGAGGACAGCTGGGGAGTGTGGCCCCATGTTGGAGAGCACTTTGGCTCTGAGGGGCCAAGGAGCAGGGAGGAGCTGCTGGCCTGCTCCCTGGCCAAGGACAGCTTTTTTGGAGATATTCTTTCAAGGCAGCACTCAGGGCCTCGACCACAGTGGCCAGAGTATCCTGTTCTGCTGCTCTGGGCAAGGTGCCTGTTGGGATATCTGGTGGTTTCCTGGGGGTTCCAGCTGGGACAATACTGGTAAGATTGTCCAAGTCCCAGGTTGAGCCTTCTCCCAGTCCCAGAGGTAGTCTGGGAGCCACTCACATCACTCCTGCACTAGGGGATGGGAGCTCCTGTGATAATACTTCCTAGAATCATAGAATAATTAATGGTGGAAAGGACCTCTGGAGATCATTTTGTCCCAAACCATCGTCCAAGCTGGGCCAACATTTGTCTTGTTTGGTAACAATTTCAGAAGCTCAGAAGTTAGCATCCTTTTGCTGATCCACCAGGATAAAATTTTTAAAAAAGATGCTAGAACCATGGTAAAATGACCACAGTGTACTTTATTTAATGATTTTGGTACCTTGTGTTGCAATAAAATAAAAAAAATCTACAAAATCCAAATATATAAAATTTTCAAGTTTTCCTTTTAAGTTTTACAAGAAAAATCAAGTTGTAACCAAGGAAATTTGTTAGTATGAAGCACTACTTTCAACTTCATTTCATCACAAATTGCAACTTACTTAACAGACCAAAAGAACTATGGTACTGCAGTACATCAAATACTTCACACACTGTGTTCTTTACTATAGCACATGTAACCTCTGCCACAGGAGGCAGCGGTCTCTAGCCAATAAAGACACTCTTCACAATCTGAACTCTAAAGGAATGTTTGTATACATGGATTCAGAATATATATATTTACAGGAAGATTTCTTTTCTTTTTTAATAACTATTTTGATTCTTCATTTCAAATAAAATACCAAATACATTTTTACAATGTTTACAAGTCAAAGCACAAGTTCTGCAATGATTATCATTCACCTCGAGTCACTGTGCTTGTACTGGGGGGATATCTACACTGTTTCATAAACACAAATGTGATCTTCCATCACTTTATTTCCGCAACGGTGACTAAGGAGTATAAGCACAGTAACAATTATTTTAGCACAACCAGTGTATAATGCAACAGTTTACAACAGAGAACTGAGAAACTATTGGTCCATTCTGTTCAATTTGCTGTTTATCTGCCAACTGTTACGTTAGTCTTTGTGACATAAAGTGTGTACAAGAGAAGAGTTAAATAACACAACTTGAACAGGAAAGAGCACACATTTTTTTAAGGCAAATTAATAAGCAGCTTATGGTGGTTTTTTTGTTAAACTATACCCCAACAGAACCTAAAAATTAAGTGTATGTTCTGCAACTGTCAATAACTATGTCTTGTTAAACCGATCTCCCCTATAAATTGATCAACATGGCTTTGAACCTGGTTATTCAAAATGGAAATAATTCCTCCCCCCAAATCCCCAAATATAGAAAGTGCATGACTTCATATGTGCCAAAACAAAACAAAAGGCAGCTGAGGTAGTTAGATGTAAAATGTATTTATGAAAAATAACTGAACAACTAAACCCAGGACATATACAGTAAAAATCCACTCATTTGGAAATAATTTTATATCATGCAACAACCTAAAGCAGGAAACCTCATGATTTCTGAAAAAAAATATTTTAGTAATAATAACATAGGAATGAACACAGAATATACTACTGGAATTTGAATTTCAAGTATTTGAGTCTATTTCCATGTGCATTTTTTACAGGCTTTTTATAGTATTAGGAAGTAATTTACTTTTTACCAGGCATCACATGAGATCTGGTCTACCTCTGGGACTGCAGCTCCTGGAAGGCAGAAATACACTGTAAGTGCCTGAAGATGTGCCACCATGTGTGCCCGTAGGCACCACCATCTCAGCCTGGGTGAAATTCTACACACCCATCCTCCACCGAGGCCACCTGAGAGCCACAGGGCCAGGGATCCTGTGCCTACGTACCCTGGGGACTGACCGGATGGATGTCCTGGGAGCCCGCTTGGGATGTACCCACATGTCTGGATCCATGTGGGATGTGCCCATGTGGTGAGGATACCCCCCATGATGTTCCTGCAGAGCCTGTGTGTGCACACCCAGGCCAGGAAGAGGCCCTGCGCACCGAGCAGTCCCCAAATTGAGGATCAGCCTCCACCTTGGACCACAGAGTCACAGCTCTTCTTGGGCCTTCATGCCCGTACCCAGCACCGTTGCATTTCAGCCCCTACGGTGACCTTTTCTCATCTGGAGAGACGAACAGTGTTCCCCCTCCTGCAGACAGGACAGTCTCCAAGAAACTGTTGGCTTGTGTCCACTCAGGATGAGCAGGGATTTGGGCTCTCATCATGGTCCCAGATCTCCAGCTATCAGCCCCTGGCACAGAGGCAGCCCCAGCTTTCCCTTCCATTCCTGCCTAGGAAGAGGAGCAGGCAGTTTTCTCTACCAAAATGCACAACTTGAGTGTGCAGGTGCAAGAAAAGACTTCAGACTCTGGGAATGAATGTCACAACAACAACAAAAAAAAGCTTACTTCTAGGAGAGAGACAATTTGGAGATGGGTTCCTGTCTTCAGTAGCAACAACCTAATACATCCCATTACTGAACACTCAATGTGCTGACTCTTCCAAGTCCTGATATTAGATCCCACTGCTCATGGTCACAACATGGGTACATGCAATTTGGTATCATGATTCTGCACTAGGCACCTGGCTTGAAGAAATCACAGCAGGGGGCATCACAAACTGAAATGGTTTTGGTGAGGGTTTTTTTTTGACTGGCCTGTGAAAACATAGGGTTTGTACTTCTGAAGTGTGTGCATATCGTTACACATAATTTATGAAAGAGAAAAATGTCTTCGTGCCTTCTTTTGGTTTTGTTTTCTATTAAACAAGGAAATCCTGAAACTCCTTTTTTTTTTTTTTTGTTTTTCCTTAATTTTACCTTTCTAAGCTCCCTGTGTTTTGATTATGTTTTTCAAAAGTGATGTGTGGTTTTGACTAACTTCATCTCTGGCAGCCCAAAATGAGGAGTCACTGGCAGAGCCACTGGTATTTCCCAATTACACTTGCACATCCTACACGTCGTGGCCCTTAATTTTTTCCTGCTCTTGCCACAGAACTAAGTGGAAAACTAGAAAACTGGAGTGTGAGGTTTCTTGGCGTGGCACGGTATTGCAGTTTTCCCCAAAATGTTTGTCAGGAGTTCCTGCTCATTTGCTCAGCTTTTCTGGGGGGGAGGGAGTGGGGCTGTGAGAATCTCAGCTTCTCAGAGAAGTCAAGGCTTTATAGTTTCATGTAAACCTCAGCAGAAAAAGATAATCTGATTTTGAAGGGGAAAGAAGTATTTTTCAGGCCTTATTTCATAAAATACAAAGATGCTAAAAGGCACGCCTTTGAAACAGATGTAAGTATCTTTTTCTTCATGTGAAATAACAGTAAAGGCAATCCTTTGTTTTTCCCTATGTGTATCAGTTTGCAAAGGACAGAAAACTACAAACTGCACTTTTGAGGACTGCATTGCACCAGCTAATAAACTTGTATTCTTAGCACTAACCTCTATGGACTAGGCATCCCGCTTGATGTTTCAGTGTTTTGGTGGTGTGGGTATTTGACATACATAAGCATCCTCTTCACTGTGTCATAACTTTTATTTGCCTCCTTTCCTTTTCACAGAAACGTGCTACAAATAATAATATTCCCAAGTGTCAGGGCTCACAGGCAACATCTGCCCCAAGAAGAAGCAGTCCCCCTCCCCAACACCAGTTCAGCTGTGTCAGTGGTAGCCAGCCATTGGAGAAACTGGAATAAAAGAGGATCTACCTGTACCTGCCTGATCCTACCTTGTGCCATGGAGGTGCCTCTGTCCCTTCTCTGCGTGACCCAGCACTAAAGACTGAGATGAGGTTTGTCAGGATCCAAATCCTAGATCCATTTTTAGGGGCTTCAGTGGCGAAAGCATGACAGGCAAGTATCGTGGAGAGCTGGGGTGGCAGTCTGGCGGGGAAAGCAGGGGGACTCTTGCCTGAGCTTAGAATAAAATTTCACTGCCCCAACTTGTCCGCTTTTTCCCCTGCTGCCCTAATGCCCAGTGACTTAGGCTTTATAGAGAGAATTTTCTTGAAATTGAAACATATAGCTTAAAGGATACTTTTTTTTTTTCATAGAAAATATTAAATACTATTAA
>VZTV01028788.1:2129-15520 GCA_013400875.1 Anhinga rufa
AGGTTTAGATTGGATATTAGGAAAAATTTCTTTACTGAAAGAGTGGTCAGGCACTGGAACAGGCTGCCCAGAGAGGTGGTGGAGTCACCATCCCTGGAGGTATTTAAAAGACGTATAGATATCGCACTTCAGGGCATGGTTTAGGAGACATGGCTGTGTTGGGTTGATGGTTGGACTTGATAATCCTAGAGGTCTTTTCCAACCTTAATGATTCTATGAAATTTTGTGCCATTCATAGATGTCATGAGTCTATTAGCTGTCTTAGGTACTATTTACAAAATATAAGTTTGTTTGTGTTAATAATAGTTCTTTTAAAGTAGTAATCAAAAACAGTAAACATGAACTCTGTAGAGTGATTGAAGTGACTTAACTTTTTAAGTCTGTAGGATCAGGGCTTCATGTATGTAGAGAGGAAAAACTAAATACTTCAAACAGGCAGCAGGTGCATCTATTTGACTCATACACAGTGAAACATTTGCTTCACCAGTTACCAGGCTCAGGAAGATCTTGGGTGTATTTGTTCATACAGGCACATGTGTCCCTGTGTACGTGTTGCACAACAAATACTCACTGTACTGGTTACCAAGTTTCATTCATGCTTGAAACAGGAATTACATGATTGCAGGGAAATTATACTGTAAATTATAATGAATAGGTTAGAATATATAATAGTTTAAATATTATTAAATAAACTGGAGAAAGTCCCAGAGAGAATGTGAAGAAATGTATAAGGTTTGTAAAGCATGCTATTAAGAGAGGCTGAGAGAACGGGTTTGTTTAAACTGCTAGAAAGAAGTCTGCGAAACAGACACAGTCTATCCATTTAGCAAGACTATTATAAAAAGATGATCAATAGTTTTCTGTTCTGGGTGGGAAAGGAACAGAAAAAAAATCAGCTTTTGTAGCGGAGAGGGCTTGAAGTGAACAGTAGGAGATACTTCTAACTGGGTGTGGTTAATTGAAGATTTTCACAGCCCTGTTAGTTTTTGAGAGCAGATTGGACAAACGTTTGTCAAACATAATGTTGGTTGTACCTGATCTTGCCTCTCTACAGGCATTTAGACTGCTCAGATCTCTCTGAAGTCCCCATTGCTGGGATATCAGTCTAGCCTGAGATTAGTAGAATGTAAAGACTTGGCAAAAATCAGAAGGAAGTGACATGTGGCGACCAAACAAAACAGGATAAAACACAATGTGGATTCATGAGACATAGATCAAACCAAATTTGCCATATCATATTCTTCCCAAACACAACTAATTTGAGAAAAACAATCTACTAGATCTCATTTATTTGGTATTCAACATAGTGTTTGTATGATGCCTTGAAGAAAATTATTAACTAAATTGAAGATTGATTTGTGTAGAACTGCTCAGGAGGTTGAGACACTGGTTGAAAGACGAAGAGAGTAACATTGAAGGCGGGGTTACTAGTAAAGTTCCCGACTTGAGACAAGTCTTAATAATGCTGTTAACAACTTTGATATAAAAAGAAGTCAAGTACTGATTGAATGTAATGGTATTAATTTATGCAAAGTGCAAAGTCATTACACGTAGGGACTAATAACAAGGATTTTTGCTATAAACTGGGAGATAATTAGTTGAAAATGTTTAAAGGATGACTGCATGAAGAGAGAATGAGATAGTAGTAAATCAGTAAATGAGATCTTGGGATGTATCAGTGAAGTATTTGGTAACTGTTAGGAAGAATTAATGTTTTTGTGCATCCCTAACTTCATTCAAAATGCCATCAGCCATTTTTGGTCACATATGTGCAAGAAGGGTAAGGTCTCAAGTGTAGAAGGGGACTGCTAGCACAACCAGGGGAGCAGAGATATGTAGAGTAGACTTGAAAAAAATTTACTCTTAGTCCAGCCAAAAGAAGGCTGGGAAGGAATCCTGTAACTCAACGCGGAGAGTGAGAAGAGTTACTTAAGTGCTAGAATATCTGATTTAAGAACAAATGGATATAAAATAATTTTATTAAATAGGAAATTAAAGGAAATTCCTAACCATTGGATAGGTTAACAAACAGATTCCCAGTTATAATGATAGAGGTAAAAAGACAAATCCAAATTTCTTTTAAAATGGAGCTTGGTAAATTAATGCCAGAAGATGTATGATTTGGTATCAATGACAAAGAGGGCATCTGCCTCGCAAGTTCTTGCTTTCTTGCCTTCATGTCCTCCAGTAATAAACATACAGGTCTTTTGTTTTCACATGCTGCTGTGGTAACTGGGGACATGAGAACTCCATCCTGGATCAGACCTCCAGTTCATTGCATTTGATAATTTGATTGTGACAACACAGGAAGCCAAAGCTTCAGAAATGCCCTGGTGAGACCGCATTTGGAGTACTGTGTCCAGTTTTGGGGCCCCCAGTTTAAGAAGGACAGGGAGCTGCTTGAGCAAGTCCAGCAGAGAGCTACAAAGATGATCGGGGACTGGAGCATCTCCCTTATGAGGAAAGGCTGAGAGACCTGGGTTTGTTCACCCTGGAGAAGAGAAGACTGAGGGGGGTTCTCATAAAAACTTATAAGTATCTGAAGGGCGGGTGTCAGGAGGACGGGACTGGACTCTTCTCAGTGGTGCCCGATGACAGGACAAGGGGCAACGGGCACATGTTGGAACACAGGAGGTTCCACCTGAATATGAGAAAAATCTTCTTTCCTGTGCGGGTGCCAGAGCAGTGGCCCAGGCTGCCCAGAGAGGCTGTGGAGTCTCCTTCCCTGGAGACATTCAAACCCCGCCTGGACGCGGTCCTGTGCCCCCTGCTCTAGGTGTGCCTGCTCACGCAGGGGGGCTGGACAAGATGATCTGCAGGGGTCCCTTCCAACCCCTACCATTCTGTGATTCTGTGAAAATGTGCAAAACTGCTAAAGAAGGCATGTGATCTAGCACACCCCTGGGGGATTTTCCTCCTGCTCAGCACACAGAGACTGGTGGGTGTCCTGAAGCATGAGAATTTCTGTCTCTTTTAGAAATTTATATATGAATTTATCTGATGTGAGTATGGATGTACTCCTTGTCCTGATAACCATGGAAACTCTTCTGGATTCTGCTGAAATCTTTACCTCAATATAACCTGAATTAACTAAGTGTAATGAGTAATTTTCAGCTTCTCATTTCAGGGACTGCCACTTTGCTTCTTCATTAGAAGAAAGCATAAATGGCACATCTTCTTTCCACTTAATGCAGATTTTGGCCATTTAATGTCTTTTTTAGTAGCACTCCAATTAGTTCTAGTCCTTCTATGCTCCTTTCATCTGGAAGGTTTTCCATTCCTCCAATATAAATTCTCCTGCCTTTAATGGAACATCCCCATGCTGTTCTGTAGCTTTTGAAGTGATACAGCCAAAAATGAGCACTGAGGAGTTGCTATTCAGCTCATTGGAAAAAAACCCACAACTGTTTTCTGCTTTTATCTATCCTTTCTGTGTATAGACTTTTTTGATACTGTGTTTAATACCAGTAGTTCTTGGATATCTTTTTGAAAATTGTAGTTGAAAGAGATATTAAATTCTAAATGAGAATAATGAAGAATGACAAGTAAGGTACATAAAATCCAAGAATAATTTCCACATATCACTTATACTGAGTGTCATGTCTAAAGGTAACATGTTTATTCCGCAAATCGGTATTTTGACTATTTTTAAAAAACAGGATGATTGTGTAGCATAGTACAGTTATTTTACTGGTCATGTATCAGAGCTGTTCTTCTGCACAACATGCTTGTGTATGTGGGAAAGACCCATGGCAAGCGATTCTCTTGAATATTGATTGAAATCTCTATACTTTTATTTAAGTTTTTTGCTTCACTTGAAAGGTAAACAGAATTCAGATAAAAATGCTGATTTAAATAATTTTCAGGGGAAAATGCTAGAAAAGGCTGCAGGTCCACCATCTGAAACAATAAAGTTTCACATGATGTTGAGGCTGAGTGTGTACTATCCAAAAGGGGAACTTGAGGAAAAAGCTGTTCAGTTGCAGAAAATGTTTCTGTTTAGGACCACTAGATGTCAGGCAGAACAAAGAATTCACACTGCCTGATTTGTGGTGAATTTCGTCCTGGTGTAAGGGATTACTGCAAAGCCTATGAATCCACTTGAGAAAGGGAGGAGGAAACAAGCTCTCAGTCCTTGGGCTGGCTTTCTCTGCAGGACTGTATGGCACATCTATCACTCAAGCTTTGTCTGCACTTCTCTGTATGGTGAGCTCTGTCCTTATGAAGGTTGAAATTAGATATTGTAGGGACAGTGCATCTTCTGGACAAAAGCAGTCTGCTGAAAGGGCTTTAAACCTCACCGACTTATTGCAGCTTTTACATGCAAAATTTCTAGCATGTGGGAGCTAACAAATTCTGTGCTGCTCCTTATCTCAGCTGATTTCATGACTTGAGGATAGATGGCCACTGCCCAGTCTCTGAGAGGGACTTCAAGGAGCCCTCTTGCTTAACAGTCAATGTACAAAAAATGCCAGTCCTAGCTCCAGAGAGCAAGAGGCAGGAGGGAAAACTGAGTAAAGAAGGAGAGAGATTAAAAGAGTTAAAAATTAAATTAACAGAGCTGCTATCCTTTACAGTTTGCTATAAATGTGTGCTTCATTCTGTGATGTCAGCTGAAGGAATGTTTAATCTTGGCAAAAGTAGCTAATCAGGCCAATGAATGATGACCCCATAATTGGGTTATAACCATTCAGAGTCCTGACCTGTAAGGGGAGGAAATCATGAGTCTCATATTCCCTCACGCTTTGTATGCTAGTTAAAATAGACACATCACATTATATCTGGAGCCCCCAGGATTTTACTACTAATGATATTTGTGTTGATCATGAATTCTCCCAAATAATTGCATTAGAGGAGTTTAAAATCAACTTGTAAGTCTGATATACTGCATACTTTTTTTCCAGAACTGCTTTTCAACACAATAAAAACTTGTAATACATACTCAGTACCTTGCAGGAGAGAGAAAAAACTTAACAGCTTCATAGTATGCCATTTCTGAATATCCTTATGCTTTTTTATGGTTTTCTAAGTGACATACTTCCAATAAAGTGCTTTTATAGATTTGCTAACCAAAGATGAAAATCCATTAAAAATTTGCAGAAGAACATTTAAAATAATAATTTGTATTGACAAATTAATAATTTAATTTATTAAAATTAAAATAATTTGTATTAACAAAGCAAATTAATTAATTATAATTCATTTACTTTGTCTTATATTTTAAACTGAGCTCTTCAGTGATTGATACTGACAACACTTTCATTAACAGATGATGAATTACTGTACCAAATTGCTGTCTGTCTTTATCTGTTGTTGCTCTCTCCAATCAAAGGAGTGGAATGAATCTGGAAAAAAGTCTGTTTCTGGAGTCTTTGTTTTCACAGTCCAAATAATTCCCCAAGTTCTTTAAGAGAATATTGCATAAAGTGGCAGAAACATCTGAATAACAAAAGCAGTATTTCAGGAAAATGCATGTAGGTTACCCGAAGTCTCTGTGCTTCAGGTTTTGAGCTTTCTCTACATGAGTGGATTGGCTGGAAAGCAGCAGAGCGCAGCTGTACAGCTTTGTATTGACACTTACCAGGCCGCTCCCAAAAGGAGGTTGGATATGCTGAAATCGATTAAGGAATAGAAAAACAGGAGATGAGAAGATGTGACATTTTGTTTACTATTTCACTAGGCCTTACATTGCCCAAACTGCAAAATGGTGCTTACTGGAAGATCTAGGAAGCAGGTCTTTCTGCTGCAAGTCTAGAAGAGAGGCCTGTGCCTAGGGAAGTCATGTCAGTTTTGTAAAAAGAAACAAGGGAACTTTGTAACAGGCTGCAAAGGAAGATCATACACATAAACGCACACAGCATTACAAGTGTGAAAGCAGAAAATAGTTCTTCCTGAGATATATTAACCATCAATTTGCAGCTCCAGGGTAAAAACTTTATGCAAGATGCAGAATTTCAAGGCTTGAGCCAGTAAAGTGGAAAGTTGCAGAAGGAATTACTGGTGCCGTAGGATACTTAGCAGCAGATAGCAGAATGGGCACTGTTGTGTTGCCCAAATGCCTGCTGTTGTGGGACAGGTAAACACATTAGAAATGTCCTGCTAGCTCAGACCAATGTTCTGTTAAACCCAGTATTTTCTCACTGCCCTGCAGTGGAGGCACTATTTAGTGAAAGCGTGTGAGCTGGCCACTTCTGTGGGTGACTTCCTTAACTTCCAAAGCTGTTGTAGCAAGGATGATGGAGGATTTGTCCTTCCTTTTTCCTTTTGGTATCTGCTTTTAGGCCTGTTCATAAATATATTTAATCACTTTTTGAACCTGTTGATACTGTTGCCTCCACTGTGGTACTGTCTGCCTGCACATCCTATGACAGCCAAGTTCCAAAGTTCACTATCCACTTGTAAAGCTGTACTCTCTTTTGACTAGATTAAACTGTCTATTTTAAAATACTCTCCCAGTAGTGTCATCAAGTTGTCCCTGTGTCTAGTGGTGTGGGACATGGTGGATAGCAGTTCTACATTTACCTGATGCGTTGCCTTCTTAATTTTGTTATTCTTCATCATACAGCCTCTTCAAGTAAGGAGTCTCAGCCTTTTTGTATCACCTCATAAGGCAGCTGTTTTATCTCCATGCCCATTTCTCTGTAACTCTCTTAATTCCATACATCCTCCTTGAAATACAAAGACCTGGACTGTCTACAGGACTTGAGGTGTGGCTACACTAAGGCCTTTACATAGTCCTCTGTTGTTCTGACTATCTTTGCTGATGACACCCAACATCTTGCTGCCTTTTTTGGCCAGTGCATTGGTCCAATGATTTCAGGAAACTGTCAGTGGCAACTCTAATATCCTTTTCTTGACTTCTAACTGCCGGTTTTGAGTTCAGCGTCATGCAGACATGGTTTAGATTTTTTTTCCATAGGTGCACTACATTATATTTGTCTAAAGGGAAATTTACCTGGCAGCCATTTACCCATTCAGTTTTGTGAGCTCCTTCTGGAATTTGGCATCATTGGCAATGAATTTAACTCCTTGAAAGAGCATAATCTCATCTGCGCACTTAGAGAGATTTCACTGCAAACTTCCTTCTCCAGGGGATTGATACCAGTGTTCAATAAAACTAGTCCCAGCACGAATTTCTGTGAGGACTCTGGACACTTCTTCGTCCTGAGAAATATTAGTTAAGCCCTACCATTTGTTTCTTATCTTTTAACAAGCTGTAAGTCAATAAAAGACCTACCCTCCAGTCCATGGCAACTTATTTTCTGTATTAACATTTTGTATAGGACATTTTGAAAATCCAAATATATTGCATTCACTACAGCACTTACAGAAGTCCAGAAGCTCCATGAGACAGGTTTTGCCCTTGCAGAAACCATGTCAGCTCCCTCCCAATACACTATTTATCCATGTGCTGAGTGGGTTTATGCTATTATCTTACCATGGCAGAAAGTCAGAATTGCTGCCTGTAGTTCCCAGTATCTCCCCCAGCATCCTTTTACCCTTTCAATACTGTCTTTCTTGTGTTCAGAGCTGAGCTTATATCTGGAGAGCACTTTACCCACCATACCCACCAGGTATACTGTGAAAAATCATGAATTGAAAGGAAAGAAGGAACAGGCAAAGCCTGACTCTGTAGTTTATTGATTATGGCTCTGAGATCACAGAATCACAGTATCACATTTCACAGAATCACAGAACGGTAGGGGTTGGAAGGGACCCCTGNAAGTGGAACTTCCTGTGTTCCAACTTGTGCCCATTGCCCCTTGTCCTGTCATTGGGCACCACTGAGAAGAGTCCAGTCCCATCCTCCTGACACCCACCCTTCAGATACTTACAAGCATTGATAAGATCCCCCTCAGTCTTCTCTTCTCCAGGCTGAACAAATCCAGGTCTCTCAGCCTTTCCTCATAAGGGAGATGCTCCAGTCCCCTGATCATCTTTGTGGCTCTCTGCTGGACTTGCTCAAGCAGCTCCCTGTCCTTCTTAAACTGGGGGGCCCACAACTGGACACAGGAGTCCAAATAGAATAGCTGCTTTGGGTTGGCAGTAAACAAAGTCCTGCCCATGCTCCTGGAATTATTTTCACAGTTTTAAAACTCTTTATATTTTTAGCATATGATGCACTTTTTGATAGTGGTGGAGTTTCATGGTGGCTTGGTTGTAGCTAAACTGTGAAAGTCTAGTGCAGTTTGACACAGACATTAATTGACAGGTATTTGCTCAAATTAATATTTGCTGGACTGTCTTTTGAGGGATGATATTTTACTAGGATCCGGTACTACAGATGTAGGATTTAGTATTACAGACATCAAATGTTCAAAATCATGAGTTCAGCCCTTTTAAGACTGACTTAAATAGAATAATTTGGAGCTCTTTTTCTTTGCTTTCTGGTCCTTTATGTCATATCATGTTTTCAGACAGCAATGAGGGCTGGAAATATATTTTAAGGCAGCGTAAGCAAAATTCTCCTAATTCTGACTCTAGGAGTTTGCAATACAATACTTAGTACTACAAGAGTTGGCAGCACTGCTGGTATGCAAAGGAAAAGCTCAGACCCTGGCCAGATGCCACATAGCATTTGCTTTGTGCAAGCAGAGAGCAGCTGCATAGCTGGTGGATGTGGCCCTGGAAGATCTCACCTGACTCACCTGAATTCTGAAGCAGTTCAGAGATTTTGAGGCAAATCTTCAGCCCACCAGGAGGAAACACAAGGAAGAAAAGTGCAGGACTCATGCTTTGTTTGTACTCTGAGAGGCTCTGTAACTTGTTGGCTGGTTACAGCAGCTGAGTTGGGAAACTGGCCTGTGCCTGACTCTCTCTTAGCAGAACGGAAACTCTTGTTTTTTATGTTCTTCTCTTCATCAAATATACCAAATGCTCTTTGGCCACAGCTGACAGCCCAGATGATATCTTTTCAGGTTAGGTGTTGATCAAGGGTTCCTGTAGAAAGACTGACATTTGGCCTGACTCTCAAGTCCCTTCAAAATACATTACATCAAGTTACTGTCTACATGCATCAATAGGGACAACGTTTGGCAGGTATAGATTCCAACTGTGGATATATAGCATTTTCATAGCACCTTGGGGGACATAGATTACCAAGAGAAAACCCCTTCAAAGAGAAAGAGTTGAGACTTGAAGAGAGCTTAATAGCTGTGTGAAACTCCGCTGTATTAGCAGTTAGTGTTAGCAAATTAGCCCATACACCACCATTCCCCCAGTATTTAAATGAATGTTTCAGGAACTGTGGCACATATTTTCCCTAAGACACTTTCATCTTGCCTGAGAGATGCTCAGATAAAGTACAGACAAATGAACACACACAAGAAAGAATCAATATAAGAATTAAGGTGTTCACAGGTGAACCTCTTTAAGGCTGTGCTGAGCAGGGGACAGGATGAATGAGTATATTCTTTATGTGGATAAATTGGATTATAATGATTATAGAAACAGCAACAATAACAACATTCTGCAGCTGAGGCAAACGTTAAGTGCTCAACGTTAAGTTGTGCTCAACTGTTTGTCAGAGGATTTAACAAATTTTTCGATTGGGGGGAAAATGTTACTTGTAAAAAACATTTGCCACACGATGGCAGCATAATCCAGTGAGACAAGAATTTCAGCTGTCATTGCTGGGAAACATTTGCAGTTTTTAGGAGGCTGATTGTTTCAGAGCCACAGTACATCTGAAAATGAAGCGCTGGCAGCATCTGAATAGCTCTTTCGCACTGTGGAGGCTAAGTGGCACAGTGGATTAGTACCATAGCTTTTTTTCTTCTGCAGACTCAGCCTTACATCCTGGCTTAGCCTGTAAATGAAAGCAAGTTGGGTGGTCTCATCCAGTCCCCATTTGTGCATATCACAAAGCCACCAGGCAATTTGGCACAGCCAGGAGTTGCTGCCTGGGAGAGGAGCAGGATTCAAATAGGAGAGGAGGTCACGAAGAAGGTGAACCAGCAGATCTGTGAAGGGAGATTTGTATAGCACCTGCTCAGACCAAATGACAGTCACTACCTGTCATCAGTACTAATTTTATTCTGAATAGATTTGCACTGTAGTTTATTCCCTGTTCATGAAATCCAAGTCAGACCTTTATTTTTTCCTTCTCCCTATTGCTATTCATGGGAGTTTTGCCAACAAAAGGAGCCAGCAAGCACAACAGGATTTGGCCTGTTTTTATGTACAATTACCATGAACAAAATCACTTAAGTTTTGTTTTGAAGAGAAAGTAGTATAAATTCTTAAATAACTCCTTAAATATCTATAGCACAGGAGATAATAGTGCAAAGGTACTATGCACTAGGGGCAAATCCTCAGGGTTTGGATGGTGCGTAAGACATGACCCAGGTGTGTTTGTCAGCTTAATTGTAGGGGCTTTCCACAGTCTTGATTTCTCTGGAAACAACCCTGGTTCTAGGGCAACCCTATTGTCCCCATTATATTGGTCAGGAACCAAAACTCAGAAAGGCTGAATCATGTCTATATTTATGAAGGAGACCAAGAACAGTATTGAGACCTGAATCTGTGTTTATGAAGACCTGCTGCAGTGGAGTTCTTGGAGGCGAAGCTGTTAAAATGAAGGGTAAAGCTAAGAGAGAAAATAGGGTAGATGGAGAGAGAAATATGGTGCTGCAGAAAATGGGAAACTATGTAACAATATTGGAAAAATATCAGGAAATAGTTGATTTTACAATTTTTATCAAATATAAGGAGTTTTACAAAACTCTTAAAAGCCAGTAGTACAATGAAGAAAAAATCTAAGCAACCAGGAAAAGCAAAAAATTGTGCAATGTCTGGAGAAAGGATGTTGCAAAGATGAGCAAAGAAAAAGCATTAATATAAATATATACTGCTGAAAAATGCAGTTTTGAGGCAAGTACTTGTGAAACTATGCCAAATTCTGTAAATACAATTGGCTTTAAAGTGAGGAGGTATTACAGAAATGTTGAAATATTTCATTTTGTCATTTTCCTAGCAAAATTGTCCAATGTTTTATTTCTGAGTTACAGTTCATTTAACAGCTAAATTTGTTTTAATTTAAAATAGAGTAAAAGTGATCCAGAAGTGAGATAGGATGTTTCAAAAAGTGGAGAATGAAACATTTCATTATACCTGAAAGAGACTGTTCTCTTTTTTAAGCAATAAAAGAAATTGTTTCATGATGCCCTGGAAGAACTATTCTCCCCAGTTTTTCAATTCTCTCACTGAAGTGAAAAATCAATTATTAGTGCAGCCCTAGTTGTGTAATGAGGCATGTTGAAGAAAAACTTTGGTTAGAGATGCAAGTGCTCCTGCCCTAAAATTTTGGAATTTTAGCTACTTCTGGGGATCTTAGAGACATCTGAGGAGCCAGGTGGGGGAAGAGGCAAAAGGGAAGGGCTCACCATGCAGGATTATATCATCTGACTGCAGCTTTCTGTTATCAGAATGAATCTTGCTGCCACACTCATGTTGCAAGTCTGGGTTTGGGTTTGGCATGGCGCTGTACATGTCTTTCTCCATCTTCCAAGAGTCTTTCTCCATTTTACTTCATGTTTCCAGAGTAAGCTGAACTCTTTAAAAAGGTGTCACAGAAATCCAGACAGGGAGTGATCTAACAGTTCATCCCAGATTTTTTTATCCTGTTCAGGGAAATGGTTGATCACACTGGAAGCAAGTTGGTCATACACTGTTGATCACAACTAGCACAACTAGCACACTGTTGATCACACTAGAAGCAAGATTTACTCTTCTGTACCATTTCTGTTGTAACTTTATTAAACCATGGATGCGTTACAAGGTTAGTTGAATAAAAATGCCCTAAATTTCTTTTCAGTTGTGCCTGCATTGGAACACAAATGCCACTTGTACAAATTCAGTAGTTCAGAATGGAAGACAGAAATACTTTCCTGTGCCAGTAGTTGATTTTCCACATGCATGATCACTTTGCTTTATCCTGGCCACACACTGTTACAGAGACATAAATTCTTGCCTAAGAAAGGATGGCATGGCTGTTTCATATCCCAACTTCCAAATCAAGACACTGCTGAAAAATTATGGAATACCAGAGATCTTTTTTCTGCATGGGGGCACAGAAGAGTAAGCAAGGCCACTGTGCCAGTAATATCTCCAAATGAAACACTAACCCTCTTTCTTTAGCTCTTCCTATCATGATAGTAAGTCTAGAAACACAAAGATACTTACCTGAATTGAGTGAATGAATGTGTATGTAACTAGAAAAAAATTGGGAAAAGTTATGCTCGTGCACTTTAGGACACCATGTCTTCTCTGAATTAATTTTACGAACTGGTTGCATTATATATTGTTTCACTCAAAATACCACAGACAAATTCATAGAGGTCATTGTCCAATGGTTTGCTGGTGTATGTTCCGGAAGGCAGGAGTTCTCCCTGCTGCCTCCATCTGCTCCAACCAGCACAACTTTCCAGATGCAAGTGGTTCAGCTCATGTCTTTTATACCTCCCCAGTCCTTCTGAGAAGACGTTCATTTGCATTAACTGCTAGCTGAAGTTGTTGCCGAATCAACACTGACATCCATCACAAGCCACTTTTGTGAGAAAAACAGTGGATTGTCTAGGATAGCTGTAATGTTATGACACTGTAATACCCCAGTCAATGGGGGTTTTGGACCATCTAATTATACATCCAAAAGGAACTGGCAGTTTTGCAGTAGCTCAGTTAAAGAAAATGTAAAAACTTATTTTTTTAGTATTTTGCAGATATCAATGTGAATTCATATACTTGAATTTGAATGAACTTAAGTAGAAAGAACATTGGTTCCTTTAATTGTTAATGTTCCTCCCTCCCCCCTCTTAACTTATTTATTTTTGATCACAAAACTGTAAACAGGTATTTGAAGTGAGAAAGCCCTGCTATATCAAAGCCCTGGTGTGTAAAATGGCCTGGAACTCCTGAAATCCCATATTATGAGTTTGTCGGCTCTGAGTTTGTGCGAAGTTTCTATTACAGAGCCTTTGAAAGAAATTCTAAATCACAAAAAAGCAGTAATGTAAAACTATTTTTATTGAAAATACATCTACAAAGTAATGTTTCTCAATCCACTCTGGGTGCATACCAATGCAGAACCAATGAGGGATGGGGAAGGGAATCTTTCTATAATACCTGATTTCCATAAGAAACAAAGTTAGTATAAAAAAAGATCACATTCTTTGTCACACAATTCATTTTTCTCAGCTGATGTCATAGAAAGACAGCCATTTACATTGTCTTTGCAATGTATTTCCAAACAAAATCTTAACAAAAAATTAAATTGTTATGCCATAAATTCTACAGTTAATGTTTATACACACATTCTGAATACAGTATCTATATAAAAATAACTCTAATTACATATCAGAAAATGCCTGTCTGTATCCTAGATTTGCATTCTC
>VZTV01028790.1:5698-19033 GCA_013400875.1 Anhinga rufa
GGCGGCGGCGGCGGCCGCAGCCGGACCCTGCAGCACCCGGGAGAGCGCGGCCAGCAGCATCTTGCGCATGGAGCGGGGAGAGGCGGCGGTGCCTGGCCTCGGGTCCCCGGCCTCGAGTCTCCTTCAGCCGCCCCGGCCCAGCCCCGCCCGGCCCGGCCCGCCCCTCCGGGCAACCGACACGCCCCTTCAGACAACCGACACGCTCCTCGGGAGCGGCAGCCAACCGGCGCCTTGCCCCGCCTCCCTCCCCCGCGGCGCGCATGCGCGGGGCTGGGCGGGGAGGCGGGGGGCGGGGCTAGGGTAACGGGCCGTAACGGGCGGTAACGGGCGGTAACGGGCGGGCGGCGGGAGGGGCTCGCGCCGTCGGTACGTGTGAAAAAGATTAATTTGATCAAAAAGCTCGGAGCCTAGCAAGGATGCGTGCTGGCCTCGGGCCGCCGGACGGGAAAGGGGGTGCCGTGGCGTGCCGCCGCCCCCGGCCCCGGCTGTCGCCTGGCGTGGCCCGCCCAGCGCGGGCTGGCGCCGTGACGCGCGGCCGAGTATTTCGTGCTCTGCCTTAGGCGAGCTGGTCTCTGTAAAGAGCGTTCCCTGACAGATTTTTACGTGCATAAAGTAACTACAGTGTTAAAACAGTACCTTTGAATTTCACGGGCAACCCGCCCCTGGAAAATGTGCAACAAAATTAAGATTAAGTATTGAAGAGGCTTCTCATGGTATCGCATCTGCTAATCTCTCCCTTTTTCTTCCCACCGCTCAGAGGCTCACGCTGAGGTTACACACTGGGTTGCAGTGAAGTGCCCAAACCAGGTTAACCGCTCCCCTCACCGCCCTGGCTCCACACCTGGCCCTTGGCTCCCGCCCCGGCTCCGCTTCATCAGCGCTGACAGCAGCACCCGTGTAATCCTGTAGCTGAGCACTGAAGTGATCCAGCTGAAAGGTGGCAACCCCCCTCTCCCCACCCCCCCCCCCAAAATAATCAGAAAATAAATGATGTTCATCTGTTGGCATCACAAATGCTTGTGTCTGCTGGGTCCTGAGTGTTGCATAGAGCTCAGCACCTTTGCAGCACATGTGGTAAATGCTTAAGGCATAATTGGCACTGAAAATATGTTCCTCAAACTATGCTCTCAGCTTCCATCAGAGAGGACAGAACGTGGGCATCTGTTTGAGAAGCACAGCTTCGTCTGGGTCCCCACTGCACTGTTCACCTCCTTCCTTGGCTGCCCACCTGTTCTGTTACACAGGACACGAGCAGCCAATGTGATTTCTTCATCTCCATAAAACAAAGTAGGAAGACAGGCAGCCATCTCTGCAGACAGATGTTTTGAAGAAGCCTAACTCTTTATGTATTTGGTTAGCTGTCGTTTAGAAAAGCAAACCCAGACTTGGTATCAGCTCGCTGGAAGACACAAAATTACCAGACTTACTTCAGCTTTAAGTTTGGGTGATAGCGCAGAGCACTGGCAGTGGTCAGCATCCATTTCTTGTGCTGCCACCCTGGAGGTACTCTGTCTGAGGTACACCATGCCTTGGCACAGGCTGAGATGTATAAAAGAAGCAATATAAAGCTACCATGTTTCACAGCTAAGGGATGAAAGCCTTAAAAAATCTGAAAATAATGTCACTTTTGCTATGATTAAATCCACCTGTGAGTAGACAGATAGTGCTGTTTTCAGTTGTTGCTAGGGACAAAGGAGATCTTGCTAACACTGGTAAAGGCAAGCCTACGCAGGGGCTTCTTGTGGAGTCATTTTTGGCATGCAAGTTGTAGGAAGTTTGAATTTTGCAAGTTGGCTCTGCACTACTAAGCAGCTTTAGATGTCATTCATGAAGCAACAAGAGCAACAACAGCAGCTGGCCTCCAAGAGAACAAAAAACAAGGAGAAAAGGTTGATGAGTTGCTTCAGAAGGCATTTTTCCTAGAGTATCTTTAGACTGTAGCACTTCCTCGCTTGGAAAGCAAGCATAGACTTGGCTGGAGATGTTCTGCAGGCAGGGAGTGGCTCTGCAGCTACAGAAAGCGTTATCCTGAAGGACTGTATGGGGCTTTCCCCAGGGCTGCCATGGTACTGCGCCAGCCCGAGAGGTCCTAGGCCAATTTTGAATGGTGTAGCCATCTCTGTCTGCAAGTTTGCAACCTGCACTTTTATTGCACAGCCCTGGAGAGATTACCGATGGATTTGTGCGCATGGATGCTGTTCGTGCACACGCCAGTTATATTGGTGCGACTCATGAAACACAAATAACAGTGTCCTCCTGGCCTGCTCAGGTTTATAGCAAGGCCAGATGGCACCTGGGATGGAATGACTCCTGCTGTCTGCAGGTGGCAGGATTTCTAAAGAAATCAGCCTTGTCAGTAACCTGCCAGGGACAGGGACAGGAGATGGGTAGGGGGAAGCTGAGGCTCACAGTGACCCTGCTCTGGCTGGCTGGTGACAATAGCATTCTGACACCCCTCACAGGAGTGGTTTAGCCCCAGTCAGCAACTAAGCACTATGCAGCCACTCGCTCACTTCCCCCAGTTAATATACTGGGCATGACGTCATATGATATGGAATATCCCTTTGGTCAGTTTGGAACAGCTCTCTTGGCTGTACTCCCTCCCTTCCCGGCTTCTTGTGCACCCGGCAGAGCATGGGAGGCTGGAAAAGTCCTTGACTAGTTCAGCACTACCTAGCAACAACTAAAACATTGGTGTGTTATCAATATTATTCTCATACTAAGTCCAAAACACAGCACTATACCAGCTACAGTGAAGAAAATTAACTCTATCCCAGCTAAAACCATGACAATGCTACATTTTGGGAAAGATGTGCAGAAAAACCCGTCTATGTGAAGACTGCAAAGGGGACAAAATCCCCAGCAGCAACAGTAGAACCTCTCTTCCTTCCCTGGTGCTTTCAGGTGCAGAGGGAACAATGACTGACTAGCAGAAGGAGCACCTCTGAACATGGGGCTTTGTGTGTATGGCTGAACCTTCCTGCTGCTCACTCCCTCTCTTGTCCCTGGGCCTTGTTCAGCTTCCTCATACATTATCTTCTCCCTACCGAGAGCAAAATTCTCTGCTTGCTCTCCCCACGGATCCCAGTGCTGTTTCTTCCCTCTCTGTCATTTTGAACAAGCTGTTCCTTGTCCTGTCTTCTCCGTTGCACTAACTCCGTGTAACATTTTCACCCCTCCTACCATCTCCTTCATACCCAGCTTTTATTCTTATTAATCCATATTTTTCTAGCACCTCTTATTTGGAAAACTGGCCTCTACTCAGAGCTGGGGGGATGTGCAGCGTAGGTAGTTAGCACTGGGGAGGATGGTGAGGCTGTCAGAATTTCCTGCAATACATGGCAGGGCAGGGATTCACCACTTTATTCTGTAGTTTTAGTATTCTGTAGGTGAGCTTCATCTGCTTTAGCTCAAGAGAAAGAAGCATTCTGGTATCTGTATATGAGACAGAAAGCTTGTGGTAAACTCACGTGCCACTGCCTCACTAAGCAACACTATGAAGTAAAGGTTTCAAAAGAACTATGAACAATTGTCAACTGTGGATATGGTCCTGCGCAAAGCAAAAAATACATTATTATTACAAAAGAGTGCAGTCAAGATTATTTCAAGTTTAGTGTCATCTGCCTGTTCCCTCTCCACATGAAAGAAAGAAGCAGAGGAATTTTATAATTATTCATTTATAGACTGATACGTTATTAACACTTCTAGTAGTCATAGGAAATAGTTATTTTTGATGGGAAAGGATCCATTTTTGTCCTCCCTGGAAATACAGTAAAGCATTCATCTACATCACCTCTGTGACAAAAAACTGTCTGGATGGCCGGGCCCAAAGAGTTGTGGTGAATGGAGTCAAATCCAGTTGGTGGCCGGTTACAAGCGGTGTTCCCCAAGGCTCAGTACTGGGGCCTGCTCTGTTTAATATCTTTATTGGTGATCTGGATGAGGGGATCGAGCGCACCCTCAGTAAGTTTGCAGATGACACCAAGTTGGGTGGGAGTGTTGATCTGCTTGAGGGTAGGAAGGGTCTGCAGAGGGATCTGGACAGGCTGGATCGATGGGCCAAGGCCAACTGTATGAAATTCAACAAGGCCAAGTGCCGGGTCCTGCACTTGGGTCACAACAACCCCATGCAACACTGCAGGCTTGGGGAAGAGTGGCTGGAAAGCTGCCCGGGTGGAAAAGGACCTGGGGGTGTTGGGTGACAGCTGGCTGGACATGAGGCAGCAGTGTGCCCAGGTGGCCAAGAAGGCCAACAGCATCCTGGCTTGTATCAGGAATAGTGATCCTCCCGGTACTTGGCACTGGTGAGGCCGCACCTCAAATACTGTGTTCAGTTTTGGGACCCTTACTACAATACAGACATTGAGGTGCTGGAGCGTGTCCAGAGAAAGGCAATGAAGCTGGTGAGGGGTCTGGAGAGCAGCTCTTATGAGGAGTGGCTGAGGGAACTGGGGTGCTTTAGCCTGGAGAAGAGGAGGCTGAGGGGAGACCTTATCAGCTACCTGAAAGGAGGTTGTAGCGAGGTGGGTGTTGGTCTCTTCTCCCAAAAAACAAGCGACAGGACCAGAGGAAATGGCCTCAAGTTACACCAGGGGAGGTTTAGACTGGATATTAGGAAAAATTTCTTTACTGAAAGAGTGGTCAGGCATTGGAACAGGCTGCCCAGAGAGGTGGTTGAGCCACCATCCCTGGAGGTATTTAAAAGATACGTAGATGTGGCACTTTGGGCCATGGTTTAGTGGTGGAGTTGGCAGTGTTAGGTTAAGGGTTGGACTCAATGTTCTTAAAGGTCTTTTCCAACCTGAATGATTCTATGATTCTATGACTTCTTTATTTTTCATAGCATTTCATTATATATGTATATATGAAATACATAGATGTATATGTGTATATATGTTTTCTCCACTAAAAACTCTTAAAATATCCTGAAATTATTAAATCGTCCCACAGAAAACTAATACAGAAAGCTAATTCGTGAATGAGGTAAACAATGAAAAGGAAAACATAATAAAATCATAAGCAGAGAATGACACTAGAAAATAATGTCATGAAAGATGTAATATTTCATAATGGACCACCTTGCCATGTGTGACTCCAGTATTACCACATCAAGGGTGTGTTGTGTGGCAGTCAGCCAAAACTCATTGTTTTCTATTGTTCTGGGTGTGATCCAGAAATGTTATCATTTTTCAGATTGCAGCTGCTGTTACAAATGTCTGCTGTTGGGCTAAAGACGGAGAGGAGCATGCAGTGTTCAGGACTTACCCTAGCTCACCATCTATCTGCATCCATGTGAAAGCAATCCTCGCCTCATTTCAGGAGTCAGAAGCTTGCTGCCTGATTTTTCTTCTTCCAGTGCCGCTGTAGATCTAACTCGCAGAAGGCAGTAGCGTGGGGGACTGACCTGTGGCTGCCAGGACGGGTGCTGCAGAGCAGCCTGCAGTCACACTGCTTCAGCCTCGTTTCCTCTGCTGGGGGCATCCACACCACGGAGCGCTTGACCGTCTCCTGTGTGGCACCGTATTGTGGGCCCTTAAATTGTAATGACTATTCTTCACGTTTATTTAGTTCAAAATGCTTGAACTAAACCGAGACCCTGTAGCAGCCCCTCGGAGTGGCTTTTGGATGGCATTGCGCAGCAGGACTGGGCTGCATGCTCGGTGGCATGGGAATTTGTGTGGTGGCATGGTGGGCTGGCTCCATTTAGGAGGACTGGCTGGGAAGGATGGTGGCCCAGCCTCATCCATGCTGGTCATGAGCAGCAGCCTCCAGGGCTGTTCCCTGGCTTCTTCCTAGGGGGAAGTGGTCAGTTAGCTCCAAAGGAGAGCACACAAGTGGATGAACATACTCAGATGTGAGTTGCTGGGGACCAGGTCATGGGACTGAACCAAAGAATTAATTTATCAAACAGAACAGATGTAGCCTTAGTTCCTTTTCCATCTTTAAATCCTGAACCACCAGCTTCACTCCAGATGCATCCTCCACTCTGAAACTGCTCAGCAGGAACAATCCTTTTCCTCTCATTATTCCTTCTTTTAAGTTTTCATTTGTTTTATCTCCTACCGTTTTTCTTCCTGTCCTCCCCTATCCCATTTGCTTTTCTTGCCCAAATGTTTCTTTTGTCACTATTCTTCTCTTCTTTTTCTCAGGTCCACATTGCTCCTCTACATCTCTCATAAAAAATCTCTCTATTTTGCTCTTTTGCCTCCCACCCCTTCTAATTCCCATTCTGTCCTGCATTTTCTAGTAGTTTCTGCTTTAGACAGCAACACTGCTCCCAACTCACTTTTAATAGAGGCATGTGCAGTCAACATTGATGGGGGAATTAGAACAATTAATTACACTGTCAAAATCCTTCAGATTACTTGTTTCGTTTGGTGTTGTCGGAGTTTGGAAGAGAAGCAGTTTTCTGGGATGTTCCAGATGTTTTGCTTCTAGCAGTGGCAGAAAAATGGATTAAGAAAGTATGATTTCTGTTTGTCATTCTGATTGCTTTCCTGCATTATTGTTTGGAAAACACTGAAGGAGCAAGATGCCAATGAAGTTATAATGTCATTTTTCATGTTACTTATCTTTTTATGCCATTCCTCTCTGTGCCTTCCATTATGTTACTTTGGTTTTTTTTAGTTCCAGGAGTAATTAGTATTACAACATACAGAGAAGCACTGCTGTAGAAACGGCTGTATTCATTTATACAGTAAACTCCTAGGGGAAAAGAGATGTTATTTTACTCTCCTGGGTAAGCCCAACTTCTGTAGAGTTATTTGAATGTAACATTGATCCGTTTGAAAACTGAGAAGAAAAGAAAACAGACACATTTTCTGTTGTTGCTGGATCTTGTTGGTATGAAAACTGAAACATTATGTCTGGAACTCAGTTCAGTCCTTCTGCATTTTGAGATCGTATATGTCTTTCAGGTAGACACAAAGGTATCATTCTATCGAAAATCAAGGTCTTAGACTTTGTGTCTACAAGGCTCAAGCAAATGCTCTAATCAAATATTTTGTGAAACCTCTGTGTACGTAGAAAGCTTTTTAAAGAAACCAACTGTTTGTACTTTATGCTTTTTACACAGACATCCTTATTCTGCTGTGTTCTATTTCACAGCACCTTACAAATAACTTTCCTATCGATATAGCTCTGTGTAACACCCGCCTTTTTCACAGTGGCAGGACATTGGGGAATAACAGTCACTTGTGAGCCACTACGACTCCAAATTCTTGTCTGCAGGGTTGTTGCCAGCCCCGTTGCTCCCTGCCTGCCTTTTCTTTGCTGGGTTCTGCTCTCTGCTTCCAGGTAGAAACCACTGATTTTACCTCCTGTCATTCAGACCACTCTTCCAATTTTACAAATAACTCTTGAGTTCTAATCCTCTGCCCCTCTCCGTTTTATATCTCCCCAGAACTAAACGGGAGATTCTGTGTCTCCTTAACCCTGCTAATAAGAAAACTGAATAGTACAGGCACAAGGAAAGACTTTGTCGGAATCATGTTACCGGCAGAATCATAGGTAACTATTCTTTATGGGCTTTTTAGAATCTTAGGGGAAAAAAAAGAGAGCTGTGTAGAAAAAGTGCCGTCAGGCGGCAGTGTAGCCCAGGGCTGGAAGCGCCCCTTCACTTTCTCCTGCAGCCGGTAGCAACCCAAAACTATCGAGAGTCCCAGCAGTGACTCAAACCGTTTTAGCAGTAGGCGCTGAAGGTTGCTTAGTTACTTGAGAAAGTAACGTTAGGATAATATTAAGGGAACAAACTGAAAATAGACTGGTTACACTGGAAAGGGTGTGACTGCTTGATATTACTTCCCCAGTTGTATCTGTGGTATTTATTTTCCTTCCCTGAGCATAAGAAGGGGATGTTTTAGTACCCAGTCTGTTGCCATTGCCCCCAGTCCCCTGGCTCCCTCGGGGGAAGGAGTGCCTAGTTTAGATTTGTCCTTCAATAATCTTGATGTTTATCTGTTTTTAATTAAATTCATAAATTCGAGTGGAGTGAAATTTATACAACCCTCCTCCCCATACTCCCCCCACAACTGTACTGGTTGCAAAGCTTTTTGAACCTCTGCAAAATCCAAGCCAGTCCTGTGGTGTACAGTAAGGGTCATATATCACCAAAAAACCCCACCCTGAGGTATGTGTCATGACCATTCGATACCAGACTCGTATGATCTGAAGCCATTTTGCTCTAAGCCACGTTGCCTCTGACAACCCTTAGCAGACTCTGATTCATCCCTTGGTTATTCTAGTTCTGTGATGATACGATGCCACTTGCTTTAGCATGCATGCATCTGGATCCCTGTGCAGAAAACCTGCAAATAATTATAGGAGAAAATGCTACGCTTATGAAAGCAGATCAAACAAATAAAGGAATTAAGGATGTTCTTTAATTTGGCTTCCTGAGCTTTGATACTAACATATAGTCTTGCCCCTTTGTGGAGGACTCAGGAATAAAAGTCATCTCTCTAATCTCACACTTTCAGAAATTCTTTTCTTCCACCATGATTAAGGGCATTCAAAGTTATCTTTGGTTATGCAACTAAGACTGCTCTAAATGCATAAAAATAGAATGGGGAGTGGGGAGTGAACTGAGTAAGAAAACAGGCTTGTGTTTTTCAGAGAGGTGAAGAGGAATCCCTCCAGTCTGACTATTCTCTGTTCAGATTTTTTCTTTTCCTGAGGATAGTTGAAAAGCATTTAAATGCAAGAATTCTTTAAGGGAACTTGGCTAACTTTCACCAAACTGCTGAATCTCTTCTGGTAATCTGCATGTGACTTCCTGCATGAGTAGAATGAACCTTGTGTTATTACTTTGTTCCTAAATTTTAAAATTAAGTACAGCTTTGTTAGAGCTGAATTCAATGTCACCTGGTCCTGAGCATTACAAGGCAATGGCTACACAGTTTTTTCTAAACGTTATTCTCTCGGTAACATTAAATGGGATCTTCCATAAAATATTAGCCTAAAAACTCAGAATATTTTGACTGTATTATTGATTTACATTTGGATATTAGATTTCTGCTTGCATTGCAGAACAAGTGGCCAAACAAGTAGCCTGAACAAGTGGCCAAAGGCAGTGCTAGCCCAAGGCTTCTCAGCAGTTTTGGGGAGGCTGAGTTGGCTAAGCAAAATTTGGAGCTGTGTCTTGGGTCAGGGGCAGAAGGGAGTGGAGAGAGCTATAAAACTGCAAGGAGAGCTGTATGGAGCTGGGTTTGTGGCTCCCAAGGCCTGGGTGGAGGTGGGGAGCACAGACACTGTGACCTGCCTGAGCAGCACTGCTGCCCCATGGACTTCTCTGCCAGTAGCAGCAACTAGCATGACTTCCCAGGGCTCTGGCACAAGCAAAATAAGCAGTAGGGCCATGATAATTGCATTGCCTCTGGCAGTCAGCTACCTAGGCAAATCCTGGCTTAGCCCACAGTTCTAGCTGACCCTGCACAAAGATGGCTTTTTATTTCAGCTGTGCATCTCCTGGATGTGTTTCCCTTGCCTAAAAACCCTAGGAGTCTTTGCCCAAAGGGCCGAGGTGTGCTGCAAACATTGACTTGCTTGCAAAAATATTTGCTAAAGAGTAATTCACTCTAAAGCCACAGGAGAGGGAGGAAGAGGGGAACGTCTCTTCAGAAAGCAGCTGGTAGAGGCTAGGAAGAGTTGCCTGTGTATCTACCATCTTGATGAGAACAAGATTTACCGTACTGGTTTTCAGATTATGGGTCTTCTCCAGACTCAGTCAAAATCAATGAGAAGCTTCCTATTGATTTCTGCATGTTTTCAGTTAAACCCATTGTGGATTAGCTTTCAGATCTATCAATATGTGTATATTTGCAGTCAAACATACAAGCCTGTAACACTTTGACATAAAATAGGCAAATCATTAAAAGACTTTTAAGATTGTGTGTCCTGTGTTCGGAGTTTGGAAGTGCACAACTAACTTCAGCTGTACTTAAACAATGAGTAAGCATGAAGAAGAGTTCATGTTTGAATGCAAACTATTTTTAAGTGTTGTTAATTCTACAGTGTCTGCGAAATAAGGCAGAATTTATTTATTTTTGTCTGACTAACTTCAACTGCTTTAGAGTCCCATACATTTTATACAACAATTAAGCCTTGGATCTTTTTACGATACGGCACCGTATCCCTTTGCTCTACTTTTTCTTCAAGCATCTGTCTCCTATTGAATATGACAAGCAATGTTCTCCTGGATCCTTCGCCAGCTAGACTCCAGCATTCTCTTGCTGGTGCCATAAAATGAAGCCGACGGCAAATTTTCTTTCCCATTAGAAACCTCAATAGTCACTTGTTTATTTGAAATTATGTTTGTTGGAACATTTCGCATTTTTTTGCAGGTGGCTATTTTTTTTCTCAAACAAAACTAATACTTCAAGTGAGTCAACTATTTTGATTTATCTATTGGCCAAATAAAACAAACTTGTAAAATTCTGTTAGCCCATTAACCTGAAGCAAGTACATTTTGGTGAGGAAAGGAACCGTGTGGGTTCGATGGAGTGGGTATGGGCAAGGAAAATTCATGTTATATTTTTCTACAGCAGCATGACAGTAATTTTCAGCAAAGCTTATAGCAATTTCTTTTAGTCTCCTGTGAAATGGGTTCATTTTTTTTCCATTCATTTTTCATCAATTTTTTAATGAGAATAGACAAACAGACTGAGAATTTGTTTTCCACAAAGACTAGAATACATGTTTTTAAGATTTGCAAGGTGGCTGGATAGATATATCTTGCTTGGGTTTTATATGCATTTTATATGTCCTTTTTTTTTCTCCAGAATTTAACTCCTAAAAACATTTTAAGCCATTCTAATTGCAACATGTAGTCTGCTATTCAGATATTCAACTCAATCAATGCTTTAAAGATTCTGAAGATCTATGTTTGAAAAGAGTTGGGTAAGCCCATTTCAGAACTTATTATGACTGCACATCAATTTCCAATGCTAACGTTTGTCCTGAGAGAGTTGTAATAGGAAAAACTCAGTGATGGTAATCACAGCTATCTGCGAGGAATAGGCAGCAATGAAGCCAAGGGATGCACAATATTAGAGTATCATTTTTACCTATTTTTCAGTTGGGCAGGCTCTTGAAATGGAGGAAGACAAGACTACTGTACAAATTTGGTATATGGGGTCATGATAGTGTGGCCACCAGCCACTTGAAAAGCTAGTAAGGAAAGACGGACAAACAGAATTTTTGAGAGAACGTTTCTCAATGGCTGGAAACGTGTTTGAGACAAGTGATCCAGCTGGCTGACCCAAAGCAGTGTAAATGTAGATTTCCAGTGTGGATTTTTTTATAGCTCTTCTAGGAGAAGTTTAGCTGAAAGAGCAGATCAGAAAACAGAAGCAAAGGAAATCTGAACCAGTGTGAGTTTTCCTGTTATTTTTCCAAACTTTTCGGACACGTACATTTGGTCAGCTGAAGAGCTCCCTCATTTGTCTTGCACATTTTCCACTTGTACAGCAGAAGAAAGGCCAGAGGTGGAAATATAAAACGGTGGTACTTCGGGGTGTTGTATTCAACTGATTTTCTTTCTGGTTTGCCTTAAACTGGTGCTGATTTTAGCAATTAGATTCTGTACTTGGCCTACTTACAACTGAACTATTTCTAAAGACTCATGTAGTGTGAAGCTTGCTTGTTAGCTATATGTTAAAGATTGTTCAAGAGCATAAATTATTCCAGGAAGTAGACAGAATAAAATACTCAACAATTTGCCTCTGGATTGACTTTTCCTGGACAGTCGGTAGGAATAACTTCTTCATTTCTCCCAGTGCATGTCGTTTTGATTCAGCCATGTCTCTGTTGCAGATTGCCTGTGCCAGCCAAAGATGTATCACCAGGAAGACCAAAACACGCTGCAGAGAACAGTATGCCTTGGATCAGCCTAAATGTTTGACAGTAAAGATGCCGTCCTGCCCTCATAAGTGTAATTAATTTTCTTGTTAACATGTTAGAATTAATGTAAGCCCCACAATGACACTGAAATGAGCACTTGAGACTATTACTGTAGCATTTTATATTAAAGATCACTTTTCTTTTTCTTTTTTAAAAAAGTATTGGCCCCATGAAAGCCAGGGTGAGACACTGTCACCTTCTGAGACTCATTACCACTTAGATCAGGGCTACTTAACCCTTTAGTCGGACAGATGCCAGTTTTGGGCACATCTGCTGTGCATTTGTGATGCTCTCTCAACTCACTTAGATGGGATTATTGCTCATCAAAGAAAAGACCCAAGCATGTGCAATCACAGTGGGATACATCTAAACCGTTAGAAGCTGCCTTCAGCTTCTGTCAGCTGCTTTCTCTGATCTAGACTGTTACTGTCTGGTATTATTTCTTACCAGGCCTCAGTTTTGCAATTCCTTCCATAGTGGAAAACTGATGTAACTGAGTGGATAACCACTTAAGGAGGGGAGATTTTTGTTAACAAGACTATCATTCAGCATCACAGAAGTCGCAGGTAATTTTAACTCTTTGTAATACCAGATGACCAGTCTAAGAATATAATAAGTCTATGAGAAATCCAAACACAAGGACCTCAAAATGAGAGTTTCTAGACAATATTTCTTTTCAAGCCATTGTTACAAGGGCATTAACTCTGAAAACAAAGGCTTGTGTCCTCTTCTTGCATGTACAAAGCTACATTGTTATCAAGAATCCAATGTGCACAAAAACAGAAGAGGGAGGTAAGAACAGGGTCCCATCTAAACAGAGCATAAGATCAGAGCAAAAGCACAGACAGAACACAGAACCACAGAACAGTAGGAGTTGGAAAGGACCTCCAGACATCATCTTGTCCAAACCCCCCGCATGAGCAGGCACACTTACAGCAGGGGGCACAGGACCGCATCCAGGCGGGGTTTGAATGTCTCCAGGGAAGGAGACTCCACAGCCTCTCTGGGCAGCCTGTTCCACTGCTCTGGCACCCGCACAGGAAAGAAGTTTTTCCTTATATTTAAGTGGAACTTCCTGTGTTCCAACTTGTGCCCATTGCCCCTTGTCCTGTCATCGGGCACCACTGAGAATAGTCCAGTCCCATCCTCCTGATACCCACACTTCAGATACTTATAAGCATTGATGAGATCCCCTCTCAGTCTTCTCTTCTCCAGGCTGAACAAACCCAGGTCTCTCAGCCTTTCCTCATAAGGGAGATGCTCCAGTCCCTTCATCATCCTTGTGGCTCTCCGCTGGACTTGCTCAAGCAGCAACCTATCCTTCTTGAACTGGGGGGCCCAGAACTGGACACAGCGCTCCAGATGCGGCCTCACCAGGGCAGAGTAGAGGGGCAGGATGACCTCCCTCGCCCTGCTGGCCACACTCCTTTTAATGCA
>VZTV01028790.1:19891-46560 GCA_013400875.1 Anhinga rufa
TTTTTTTTTTTTCATTTAAGGAGAAACAGAAGCACAAAAAGAATCCAGGAATTCAATGATATCCATCTTTTACCTCCTCCAACAGTTTCTGAAATAGCATTTTAATTTCTTTTCATAGCTCCTGTTAAACAAGCAAAACCCACAATAACTTTTTAACTGCACTCCCAATGGGTTTCAGAGATTTTTTTCCTTTGGTGTGGCCAGTGCTGGAATAATGCAGATACCTCTAGTGGATTTTTTTAAAGCACACTAAAAAAGAAGGGGAATTTTACCATCTCTTCATGCTCTGACCCTGCCAAATGCTACATAGGCTGAAAACTGCACAGGATTTTGGCCTAGTCACTAGACATATGGGAATCTTGTTCATTCTGCATTATTATTAAAAATATTACTCCAACTATCCTCCATATGCAGCCAACAATGGAAAACACATCTATGGGAAGGCTGAGCTAAGGTAATCTTGGTTCCTTGGACTTACGTACACTGCTTTTGAAACAGTCTCTTCTCTGTTTAGCCAAGGGCAAGAGTCCACATTTACATCCCACAGGTTGCTTTTATTTTGCACATTGCAGAGGAGAGATTCTTGAAGTACATTTTACAACATACAGTTTTCTTCTCTGAAATAATTACATCAGATCACTGTTATTGTAGTAACTCTCCTTTTTGGAATCTGGACCTGGTTCCTTAGGCTGGTACTTTGTGAAATAAAGTCATTCCAGTCACGGAGGGCCTGTAAGCCTGTAAGATAAGGGTATGTTTGATTCATAGCTTTCCAATCTGACAAAGCTATACTACTGGCATTTTTTAACTGAGGATTACACTGTTTCTAAAAATCTTTACATTTCCAGCCTCTTGTAGATAATAAGTATAATAGAAATCAGAGTAAAGTGCTCTAGCTTGCCAGCCAAATTAGCCCGAATCCTGCAAATACTTTTGCAGAGGCTTAACTCTACATCCAGGAAAGCAGGCCCTTTTACGAGTCTGCTCATTTTAGTAAAATCAAGCATATGTCTAGTGATTACACAGTTGCGGGGAAGGAGTGAGGCAGGATGAAAGGAAATCGTAAATTGGTTCAGTCCCCTTCATTGTGTAATTTACAAATTGGATCGGAGGGAGCTTTCATGTGCCATATGGTCTAATGTGCAGCAGGATGAATTTCATCAATATCTACAAGAAATCCTGTTTCTTCTACATATGTGAATTGGCACAAGATAATGTTCTCTAAGGAACCCCTGACCCTTGGCCTCCTTGTCCGAAAAAAACCCCTCGTTGTGTACAACTAGAGAGCTCACATCCAGTTATGATTTAGTGTTCCCTTTCAGGACACAGCTGATTTACAGAAGAGCCAACTATCCTTTTGAACAGGGAACTTCCTGCCTTTTCTAAGAGAAAATTAAGAAACTGCTACAGAATGGATTTGACCATCACCTTGGGTTACTTTGAGCAGAACTGTATGAATGTCTAATATTTGGTAGTTCATCAGAAACTTTGAGTCCAGACCTTTTAACCACTTCCTAAAAGCAAATAAATTTGGAAAATTAAAGTCAAGATTCAGAAGTACTGTTAATGTTATGGTGGTGGTACTCCCCTCAGATTTTACAGTAGAATGACTGTTTTTTTTAACTTTAGTCTTAGGTATGCAGACCTTGGCTCAAATCATTTTGTTGCATGACTTGGAGCAAGAATTTGACACCATCTCCCTCAGCACTCTCCTCTGGAAGATGACGAAACTGTGCCCGTTGATGGATGGGAAAGAAAACAGCGATGGAGGATCTGGAAGCTGAGGAAGCACGGGGCTGAGCAGGTAGACTCTTAGGTGGATTCAAAACTGTCAGGACTGTCAGGCTCAAAGCAGCAGCCAATGGTTTGGTGTTTGGCTAGTGGATGTATGCCACTAGCAAACAGAATATGGCAGGAGGTCAGTACGAGGGCCTGTATTGTTCAATGTTTTCATCAATGACCATTCTCAGGAAATTTACAGCTGACACTAAGCTGGGGGGAGCATCTGCACGGGTTTCCAGAGGGACCTCAAGAAACTTTTGGACTGGGCCAGGAGAAACCTCTGTGCAAATACCTGCACTTTGGGCAGAATAAATCCCATGTGCCAGAAAAGACTGGGAAGCATCTGGCTGGGTAGCAGTCCTGCTGCCTGTACCCAAGCCTCCTGGAACTGTAGGGCACTTTATTTTCCTGACTTTGTGAGAGCAAAGTTGTTGCTCCTGCATATTTTGCACTTTGGGGCAGTAACCTCAAAGGCTTGGGAAAGGTTTCATTCATCACTGTTGAAATACAGGTAAGTATTAAGAAATACTTAATATAATCCATCCTTACATAAAATGGGAAGTAGTGTGAAGACTCAGGAAAAGGATTTAGTCTTTGCTGATACTGGAATACTGTGGTGTACTGTTCTGAAACCTCTATGCAGAAAGAGAGGAAAGTGAAAAACAAGTAACTCAAAATGGTTATAATGCTTTACAGTGATAAATTTAAAGGGCACAACCTGTTTATATACACAAAATAAGTATTTCATACGTAAAATATCACCCTTGATACTTTTACCATGGACAATCCAGTAGAGAAAAACAACAAGAACCAATGGCCAGAAAATGTGAGCTACTAGAGAAGAGCATGTGTTTTTGATAGTGGTGATAATGACACCCAAATAAATTACCCAGAGAACCATGGATGGGGTTCTCCATCCTCAAACTGAAATTGCCTGAAATGCTTTCCAGAGCTGAGTACAAGTTATTAGACTCAATATATGAGTTGCTGGATGCCATTCCATGAATGACATTATGCAGGAAATCAGGCTGGTGGTGTAATACTTTACAATCTATGAATCTGCAAGATTTTATTGGCCAAACTCTGCTATTCCTGTGGACAGTCTTGCAGATTTCAATACCATTATTAATATTTATCAAAAATCTAGAGATAAATTACAAATGGTTTTCTTCTCTTACCCTTATGTATTGTCTCCAGATGTTGCAACAGAGAAGACAAAGTCATTATTTCATTTCATTTTCTGAGGAAGTGTTCTACCCGAGAGCGTCAATGAGTCATAGTATGTCATGCCCCTGCAAGTCCACTTGAAAATACTCATGAGATTACTGTGGTTGCAATTTGCTCATTAGTGGTAGGATAAAAATAAGCTTCACAGCTGTCAAGATTTATAGTCTTCTGTGAAAATATAATTTTGGGTGGTCAGAAAATAAGATCAGTTAGTTACTTTAAACTGAGAAGAAAAACAGTGTATTTACTGACCAATTTATTTCTACCTCTGATAACTCACATCAGCCTTTCATTAAGCCTTCCCTAAGTTTGACTGTTAAGGGAACAAATGTATTTTGTCATCTGGTTTTATTTTGAGGAAATTATGGCTCAATTTTAGGACATTTATAATAAATGTCTTAAAGGAAAGTTTGAGGGAAAGTAACATTAAATCATGTCCCAAACAGCAATTCCAAGACAAAGTCATTATTAAAATTCTGATTTTTAATGTGTTGTATTTATTAAGACAAATGTGACATATTACATTTGATGTTGCCAGCCTCTGGTTGGAGTTGTAGATTTATTTTTTAAAGCAGGTGACATAATATCTGTGATGCAAAGTGAGCGCTCATTCTGTTCTCAGAAAAAACGTCCAAAGTAGCTCTGACTGCACAGAGAATTACACTAGTGCAAAAATCATCTACCCTGAGGTTTCATCCGGTTGCTGATTTATTAACTTGGGCAATGCAACATTGCTTTAAAATAGAAGTCTAAAATTCATGCAACTCCTTCCACAGACTGGTAACCTCAAATGCATCTTATTAAATGCACTGTGTTAATAATTCACTTAATTTTAATCATTACTGTGAACTGGGATAAAATTTTATTTTACTTTTCCTCAAATTTGCCTTGATAATGACTTAAAACTGAGCCATAACTCTTCCTCCAGAATCACGTGACAAAATATATTTGATCCTTTACTAATCAGTGTCTAAAGTTTTTCATACAACATGAGCCAGAGCAGTTTTGCCAGGAAAAAGATGCCTTCTGCATCTGCACGAGCGTAATTCCAGTGCAATCAGAATTTCTCCAGACTGATGCTGGTTTTATGAAGGCAGAAAAAGACTCACTTTACACAGTAGGTGTTATTCCATTGTGCATATCACTGAATTTCACCTTTTTTGGAGTTGCTGACCTTTAATAGTTTTCCAAGGGAAATACAGATCCCTGGACAGTGAATTTAAATTATAATACCAGTAGTCTTGGGTTTTATAGTCCCATTTTTGAAGACCTTTCAGAAGCAGTCGGCAAATCCCCAGGGGTTTGTGGGACACAGTGTGAAAACCATGGCACCAAAAGCTACTCTTAGAGGAGATAAATGCCAGCCTACGCTGTGACCAATAGAGATATCTCTCTCTGTTCTGCAGGGCACAAAGCAACCTCAGCTTTGGCTTCCTTCTTTCCATTGCTGCAGTCACACTGGAAGAGCAGGACTCCCAATCCATCACAAACAAAGCATAACTAAGTACTTGTAATTAAAAATACATGAAGGAGGGAGAAATCTGATTCCAGACAATTTCTTATTTCCAGTCTCTGAGCAGAAAACACCATTTTAGAGCCTATTTCCAAAACAGTGTGCTTCCTCTTCAGTGCAGGCATTGACTCACACTAAGGAATGTATTCCATTACAGCCTTGCTGGCTTGCACTGTAACTTCATGTAGAACCAGTTAGTTGCTGTGGTGACAGCGACCAACAAACAGAAAAAAATCATGAACTCTTTCTGGACTGGTCAGAGCAGTTTAGTGACAGCATCCGTGCTTAAAACTTTAAAACTTTCCTCTTCTGTTTTCTTTTAAAAGGAGGCTCAACCATTCCAGTAAACATGTAATGTTATCCTAAGGCCATCTCTGTCTCCTCCTGAGAAATTGTTTCGCACATCTTGTACATTTTTGCAGCTATAGAGACTGTAATCTATAGCCATTATTTCAAGCAAATTTGGAGTTTATCTACCGAATAACAACTTGAACCACAGTTAAACCTGGTGAAACCCCACTGTCTTTTGGAGAGGTATGTGAATACAGAATCTAAGCTGCTTGGTGCAGGTAACGATCATCTAGTGCTGAAATCAGTACAATGCCTTTATAACCTGAAATCAACTATCACATTCAATGGGGGTGTTTGGAAAATAAGGTATGATAAATATAACATTGCATTGTTTTAAGAGAGAGGTACAAACTCCCTGAAAACTCACAAAAAGTAAAGCTCATAACTATCTTTGTTGTTATTTTAATTTTCTAACCTATTATCAATTTCAAGAAAGGCAGTGTGGGATGCAGTCTATGAAAAGGTGAAGATTTCTCATTTTAAAAAGAAAAAATGTTTTACAAGTCCCTTATTCAGTTTTGAGCTTGATAATGTTTAGCTCTGCAGATGCAATCCAGTGACAATGAGATGGATGTAAACTGTGGTTCAGTTTACTGCAAGGATGCTGAACTGCTATCTGCTCTGTGCTGACAGAGATGGATCTTGGGGGGAAAAGGAGGTTACTTAGAAAGGGTTCATATAGCAAAGAGAAAGTTTGTATATCAGGAGGAGACTATTGTGTCAAGGAGGAGATTACTGTGTTCTCTTCCCTCAGATTATTTTATTCAGCTTGATCAATAAAGGACCAAGGGAAAGGTCTCACAACAGGCAAGTTTGGCCTTTTTTGGTCAATCCCTCCACCATTTATAGTGCCTGCTAAAAACTGTGATTGTAGTTTTGTCCATTGCACAGCTGTGAAAGAACTGTGTTTCTCTTCTTTGCTCAAGACATTTTGTTTTAGAAGAGTGTCATAGTTAAAGTTGATTGTGAAAAACCGTTTCTAGCTGTGGAACTCATGGACCTCCTGGAAGTGTTCAGGAGAACCCAAGGAGATTTTCAACTGAATCACAGAACCACAGCACAGCCCAGGCTGGAAGGGACCTCAAAAAATCATCTGGTCCAAGGTTTCATGGGAAGGGGAGCCCAGATGAGATTATCTAACACCTTGTCCAACTGCATCTCGAAAACTTCCAGTGATGGGTACTCCACCATGTCCCGGAGGAGGTTGTTCCAGTGATGGATTGTCCTCACTGTAAAAAATTTCTTTCTTAATTCAAGATGAAACCTCTGCCGGTACAACTTTTACCCCCCTTGTCTTCTCCATGTGGCTCCTTGTGAAGAGAAGGCCTCTGTCCTTGTACTTGGAATAAGCTCTGTCTAAAATGGTGTAATTCCCTCATTGCATCCACCCATCACTGGAGGATTCAGACCCTTTGGTTGCTGCCTGCTTGCAGGAGCACCTGCGGAGGGGTCTTTGGGTAACCCCACCAGAGCTGCCAGCATCCTGTGCTCACAAAACACTCAGGACCTCATCTGAGTGTCCTGCCACATCATTGTTACCCCACAGAGAAGATGGCAGAGGGTTCTTCCTGAGTGAGCTCAGCTCCACCTGCAAGGAGGGCACCTGCAATTAATGGGCCATCTGAGCTCAGTCAGAGGTCAGGCAGCATGCAAAAACACGAACATGAGGTACCACCATGCAGATACCCACTGAGAGTTAGAGGGTGCCTGGGCTCACCCATCTCAGAGGAGGGTGGCGGTGGCAGCGTGGGCAGGCACATTTATGCGTATGCATAGATCTGGCATGGTGCATACATGTTGTTATTCTCATATACAGCTGTTATAATGGCCTAACCATCAGATCTATCTGCCATGAAGAACTGTGCCTGTACAAATCTACATGGGAAAAACAGGCTTGCTGTGGTATGATGCAAATTGGAGAGTTGGGCTCAGAAGTTATACATACGCATATATGTGCCTCTAAGTACATATATAATGATATGCATGTGTGTAATATATGCTGTGTTATTATTATAGCTAGGTAATTCTCATCACATTACTTTCATTGCTATATTTGTTAATTTATCATGTATCGTCAAGAGACTTTATTAACATTGGCAGGATAAGCCTAATGGCTGCTGTGATGTCTAGACAAAAGGAATTAAAGACACAGCAGAAATTCTTACTCAATATTTCCCTTCTGTGGGAAGTTTCTGTCTCTCTCTTGCAAGCTTTTTAATGTAACTTTATTAAGGATTTAATGTAATAACCAATGCATGCTGTAATGGAATAAGCGTAAGCATTTTGCATGTATTTACAGTTGGCTGGGCAGACTCTCCCTGCCTAATATCAAAGCCAATTTAATGTTGTGGGTTTGAAATTAAACCAGGAATGTTAAGTCTCTAGGACTGTCATTGCAAATGAAAAAACCACATCAATTAGACTGGTACTATGGAAATCCTGCGCTATTTTGAAAAGAAGAGAAGGTAAACCCACTCTTTGAACAGCAGCAGGCAGAAAAAGGAAAAAAGGCAAAAACTTGGGCCATCTCTGTGTGCATGATCAAGGGAAGATCCAGGGATGCATGTATTCTAGGTCAGAGAGGGCCGTTATGATAAAAATCTTGTTTGAGTTCCTACCAGACAAAACATTCTGCTGCTTCCTCCTGTCATAATTGCTCCAACAAGGGAATTAATGGGAGGAGGTGCTGACAGCTCTCTTTCCAAACTTATGTCTTCATTTTTTTTCTCTCACATCTTCCAAGTTATTTATGTTAAGGTGTCTTCTGCAAAGAGGATCTGAGATTTGTGAATGAAAGCCAGGTAAGTCAGAAGATTGCAATGCGAAAAAGTCAGGAAAAAAGAGCAATGGAAGATAAAAGGGCAGTTCAGACAGAAGAGGAAGGGACTGATAGAGTGAGGAAGTCCAGAAGAATGTGAGATGGAAAAGGGATATTTCAGAAGATAAAGAGATTTTGAAAAATATCCATAGTTATGAAGATTGAGCTGAGTGAAACTGGTCTGAGTCTCCAACAAATAACTTTGTCAAAACATTCACTGTTGGTTCAAACTAACCAGTCTCTCCTCCCTGGGGCTGTGCAGGAGGTGTTTTGATAGAATAGCTCCATTAAAATTAAAGACAAAACCCAATAAAAGTCCCACACATTTCTGGCAAGCTCTGTTCCCTGCTATTGTCATCCCTTCGCTTCCTTCTGGAGTGAAGCCGTCTGCTTCATCTCTCTCCTCTCACTGTCCATCCTGGCTTGGAAGATCCCACATCACATTGTGGGAGGCTTCAGTCTCTGCTGTGCCTGGCTTTGTGCCTACATGCTGACTGGTTTTTGGCAACATCCTGTCGCTTCCACCATGGGCAGATGGGCCTAGCCTGTTACTCTAACTGCTACACCTTCCTCCACTGATTGATTACGTATCTTAAAATGTGAGGACAATGAAGGAAAAATAAATGTCACTTGGCTTTGGAGACCCACTCATGTCTGTCTTTTCCAGCAGAGAAAAAATGTAGTCAAAACCAGAAAGAGGAGGAATTTAGATTACTAAAAACTCAAGTTTTATTGTCCAGATCTTTTGATATAGAAAACATAAACTAAAAGATTGATATATAACTCATGGAAAGAAATGCAGAAGAAAAGAGTGACACCAAGGTGGAGAGCTTGGAGAAAGATACCTGGGTTACATATGCCATATTGTTGAAAAGTTTCAAGATGCATTTTGTTCTGAAAGCTAGGAATTCTGTTGCCAAAAAGATAACACTGCAGCATGACCTGGATTATGAAAAGGCTTTCCCCTGGCCTTGCTAGAAAAGGCAGTTGATAGCGGTTTGGAGGCTGTTTGACAGCCTGGAACGTGGGGCTTAAAATGATCTATTTTTTCTGGACTTGATTTTGAAATGAGAGGCTACATGGCTGTGTCAGCAAACCTCAGAACACAAGTAATCCAAAACAAAGCCACTAACCAATTTACAAATGCAACTAAATACAGGATTGTTCAGAATGCCTGGTAGTACCCAAAGCCTTTACCAAAGACACTAAATTCTCCAAGATTTCCACATAAATTCTCAAAACACATGCACATGTCAATATATGTGTTACACACGCATTTTTTTAAATGCATGAAATGAGGAAAAGAAAAGAATACAAAAGTAAATAGAGATGCCTGAATGTTTTTGTAGCCAATTAATATAAATTTAATGATCACATTTCCTGTCTGATTCTCAGACCAGTGTTGAAAACTGATGCAATGGAAATGCTGTGGTAAATTTTGAGACCCTGAGATAACATAGATAAAAGCTTCCACTGACTATTTCTCATGTGGTCATCCCAGTAGTACCAGTACATTTTTCAGAGGAATTGTTTCAAGATGTCTGCAGACTCAAGAGGCAAAATATAATCTAGTTGATGGGAGATATTATTTTCTTGATGGTAAACAATAAATATACCTAACTTTGTAAAGGTGTCTACTTGGCTCATTACAAGAGCAACTACCTCCATGGAGCACCTTTCATGTAAAATCAGCTGTGAAAGTGAAGACTCTCGTGGGGACTAGAAAGAAAAGTTTTGATTCTTAAGAACAATTCTGAGTAAATAATTTTATTCTTGAGTGATGAGGCAGTAGGTCTCTCCCTCTACCCTATGAAAAGGTTAAAAATGCAGCAAAGAATATAGGTCTATAATACTTCGCATCATTCATAACTAGAACCAGTTAACTGTGTTCTTATTCTGTACTTTTCTCTTCTTGCAAGTACTCTAGAAAAGCAATATGGTCTTTGCAGTATTCTTGGATGGTGCCCAAATGAAAAAAGTAGGTAAATCTAAAAACTTAATATAGCTGGTATAATATTCAGACAAAATCTCACCAGAGGCACCTGTGTATAGCTGTCCTTTGCCCCATTCTCTGAGAAAATCAGTCCAACCTTCCCTAGCATCTGAACACTTCAGGTTTTGCCTACTAACATACTTCTGCTTTACAGATCATTTTTCTTCTTGGCTTTCTTAGCCAAAGTGAAGTCTGGAATTTTCCTGGACTGCTCTAATCCTGAAAAAGTGCTATTAAAAGATTTAGTACAGTTAAGGGACAAATAAGTTAGTGTTAAATATGTAATGAAGTCAGCTAAAACTCTGCTAACATTTCCTACAGGTCTTAAGTAACATTTAAGAATCTTTTCTCTCTGCTTTTGAATTTAAGTTCCCAAGGCAACTGCCTGCTGTAATACTGAGGGTATGCAAAAGATGATTCTTCTGACAGTCTAGCTTACTCTGCAAGAAACAAGCTTGGTATCAATTTCCAGGGGTATTCTGAGAAATCGGAAGTGTGTATAGGATTGAAATAAATATTTCTATTTAGATTCTGCATAAAGCACTCTAATACCCCAAACTTAAAGAGTATTAAACCCACTGGGTTTTATTGACTGATTCAGTTTCTCAGTAGACATGGGGGTAGGTGGCATCCTGTCTCTGTTTTCCTGGAAAGCAGAGCACAAGGAACCTCTCCAGTGTGCTGTTTACACATAACCCTACCCGCAGAGATTTGCTTCACTCAGTATCTGAGCGGGAACTGATGACCACTCCGTTATCAGCACTGTTTAACCCAACAGCTGCCTCCTAAGAAAGCTCAGTTACCCACTTCTTCCTGTTCCAAGCCAACAATAATGAAATCAATTAGCAATGTTTATGTAAGCAAATTTTTGAATTCAGATGGGCAATTTACATTCAATTAGTCTCTGTTTCAACCAGTGCGATTCAGAACTGTTGTCTGATCAGCCGGTCTCCTCAAAGATATCTGTGTTCTTGTTGGTAAGTCTGTTCATCTAATTGTATCACCTGCCAGCTCAGCCCGCAGTTGTTGTTCCCCCTCGTAGACTTAAGGAGCAGCAGCAGCTCTGTGCTTGTTATCTCCTGCACTTCTGGGACATGGAGAAGTTGCCTACAGCTCCGTAGCTTGTAGTACCATGGCTACATGTCACAGTACAGCTGCTGTTTGCAAACATTTTTCCATTAGAGGGAGTCTGTTTTGTTTCATCTGTCTTCTAAACACCAGGCAGTCCCAGGAAGGAAGACATCAGCCTCTGATTGTGCTCTGTTATGAAGACTCTGGCAAATAACTAACTTTGCTCCCCTTTCCCCCAAACAATACACAGGACTGCTGCTGTAACCTGTGGATACAGAGGTTATTTTATCAATTACAAATGTCTGGATTATAAATTGAACATAAAACTGATAGAAAATTGGTGCTGTATGGCACATTAGGCAAGTTATGTGAAGTATGCCCTGTCAGGGCCATGCACCATTTTGATTTTCAGTCCTCAGTTGAACTGGTTTTCTAAAGGTGACAGCATATGCTTTCTTGGTGTCATTCCGTCATTCAATAGTGCTAAATATGCATCAGTGTCCTGAGCTCCTTTACCAGATTCCTCCCTTTTTTTAACGTACCAGAAGCTGCTCACAATGGCACTGTTCACATGAAACCTAACATACAGATATATGGATATAAATATAGAATCATAGAATGTCCTGAGCTGGAAGGGACCCACAAGGATCATCAAGTCCAACTCCTGTCCCTGCACAGGACAACCCCAAAATTCACACCATGTGTCTGAGGGCGTTGTCCAAGTGCTTCTTGAATATCACCAGGCTTGGTGCCGTGACTGCCTCCCTGGGGAGCCTGTTCCAGTGCTCCACCACCCTCTGGGTGAAGAACCTTGTCCTAATATCCAACCTAAACTTCCCCTGGCATATATGTACACATAGAATTGACCGTTCTTAGCTATGCTTTTTTTCTACAACATGATTGTGGGTGTTTTAATATTGCAGCAATGAGTCATCACCACCGTGGTGCTTTTAAACGGGATCCCAGCTAGCACCAACTGTTCCTTCTCTGTCTGACCGGGGCCTGTGAAGATACTGCACTAGCTTGTTGTTCTGCTAATGTGCGGTGTTACTTGCTACTCTGTCTCATCCTCAGCAGTAGCTCCAGCACTCACAGTCTGCATTTCCTTGGGCAAGTTTTTTTTTTTCATTGCTGGCTTTTTAGAACTGATTGCCAGATGTCATATAGTTAAGCTCCAAAATGTGCTTTAATGTATGTTTATCAATGCCCTAAAAGGTGTTTCGATAAACTCCAGTTTTCTAACATTGATACTGTGCTCAGTTTGCAGACATTTGTAATTGAAAAAAAAAAAATTATCTGTCAGTATGAGATACAGAGACAGTGTGTTTATTTGTTAGGGGAGAAAGGCACATGAGGTTGAGGTATTCAACTCTGTGACATGTATTTAATGCGCAGGACACCCACTAGCCTTCCATAAGTAATATGCAAAAATTTTATATGCATGAATTATGTTTCAAGTTGTCTGTTCTTGTATAAACCGCTGGAATTCATTATTACAGTTTCTCTCGTATAATCTATCAACTTTAGTAAGCCCGTCAACTTCTCAAACACATTTATATTATATGTGTCCTTTGTTTAGTAGTCATCGTTGCATACTAGTACTTCCAACCTTCTTGTTCAGGTAGTTTAACTAGGCAAATATTTTCCTATAAGCAGCAAATTCCATTACAAAAGATCATCTATTTATCTTCTCTTCAAACTGCTTTCTGATTTTCTTTTAAAATAAAATAAAATAAAATAAAATAAAAAAACAGATAAAAGTTTGATAAGTGTTGGGGCTTTCAGATATTAAATAATTGTGAAAGTTGGCAACACTCTGGAATAAGAAGTTTGTAGTACATCACGCTTCTGTATTCCCTAACCTGTGATTTCAGACATTTCTGTTTTAGTCTTTACCAACTCCTTAATTCTGTAGGGAAGTGAAATATTCCCTGACAAATTTTGTTTTTCTGAAAGCAAACTGTTGCTATAGCAATATCTGATGTCTCAAATTTAACTACAATGGAGACTAAAGGAGATCAAGATATTTTAGAACATAAATCATCCCTGTAAAATCACTGAACATGCTGTTTAATAAACAAAAGAGGCTGGAATTATATTTAATTGGAAACTTTCCTGTTACTGAAATCCTCCTTCTTCAGTGGAATCTACCAGCTCATGTTTTCTATTTAAAAATATTTGCATCTCTCTTCCAGCGGTAAAGTATGTATAGTTTCTTTAACTGTATTCTTACATATGTGTAACTTAGCAGATGAGGTTGGCCTTGGAGTACACAAGGAAGCCACTGGCCTGGGCTTGTCTTGCCTAGATCATTTCTTCTGGATATTTTGGGACAGCTGCCCTGCAAGGGAGGGCTAATGGAAGGGAAAAAAATGCGTTAGTTTGAAGATGGCACTCAGTTCCCACCTGGTGGCTGGGCACTCCTGCTCAGACAGCAGTTCCCACTCTCCTGTAACCCTGGTTGAAAGTCCCCTGGTATCAGTGCAATGCTGGGGGAGAGATTGGGATTGGTCAATACATGCGTGTTAGTTGTTTTACTCTCCACAAAGACATTTGACCAGGTGAAAAGAAATCCATTTGCTGAAAAAAAACATTCTTTTGTGACTGGATATAGTATTGCAAATATTTGCCTTCATTTGGTCTCCCAGCCTACGGCCCTGGCCTGATGGCAGCCTCCTGACTCCATCTCCCAACCCACTGGCTGAGTCACGCTGCCACAGGACTGAAATACTCACAACATTTGAAAACATCCACATACATGTCCATATAAACTATATAATGGAGCATAGCTGTTGGACATCCCCAGGCTAGTGGCAATGCAGTTGGCTTTAGGACCAAAGGCAGTAGTGGTCAGTGTGGACTCTGCTTAGGTTAATAAGCTATGCTAAGAAGAAGGGCTAATATGCTCAGGAGCAGTGCTGCAAGCTACAGAGCTTTATGGGGCATGTGATGCCACACAGCTATATAAGAACTGCTGGGAGCTAGTTTAGAGGTTTTTCACTTCATACTATATGGCACAGCATAGACATTACCCGTCAGTCCGAAAGAGTGTGTAGTGATGTGCAGTAGTACCATGAAGTAATGGCCCAAGATTTTTGTACACCTTCATAGAATCATAGAATGCTTTGGGTTGGAAGGGACCTTTAGAGGCCATCTAGTCCACCCCCCGTGCAGTGAGCAGGGACATCTTCAACTAGACCAGGTTGCTCAGAGCCCCACCCAACCTGACCTTGAATGTCTCTAGGGATGGAGTATCCACAACTTCTCTGGGCAACCTGTTCCACTGTCTCACCACCCTCATTGTGAAAAATGTCTTCCTTATAACCAATCTAAATCTACCCTCCATTAGTTCAAAACCATTATCCCTTGTCCTGTCACAACAGGCCTTGCTAAAGAGGTTGCCCCCATCCTTCCTTTAGTCCCCCTTTAAAGCTGCAATAAGGTCTCCCCGCAGCCTTCTCTTCTCCAGGCTCAACAACCCCAACTCTCTCAGCCTGTCCTCATAGGAGAGGTGCTCCAGCCCTTGGATCATTTTTGTGGCCCTCCTCTGGACCTGCTCCAACAGGTCCATGTCCTTTCTGTGCTGGGGACTCCAGAGCTGGACGCAGCACTCCAGGTGGGGTCTCACCAGAGCAGTGTAGAGGGGCAGAATCACCTCCCTCGCCCTGCTGCCCACGCTGCTTTTGATGCAGCCCAGGATACGGTTGGCTTTCTGGGCTGCAAGTGCACGTTGCTGGGTCATGTCCAGCTTTTCACTCACCAGTGCCCCCAAGTCCTTCTCTGCAGGGCTGCTCTCATCCTTCACCTCCTTCAATCTCAGAGCTGGATTTTATAATGATGATTTTAAATGCTACTCCACAAAAAAGCACTGTCTGTGCCAGGAGCAAGGTGTTACTCAGCATTGTGGCAGATTCTAGTCAAGGATGAACAGTTGTTTTCCTCACTTTTGTTCCAAACAAAGAAGTCAAGGAGAGTGCAAGTGGCCTCCATCTTACACAGGAGCTGGCTGAAGTCTGCATGTTGGTCCATCTTCTAGGGCAGTGTATCCATAAGAAGGACTCTAAGAAAATTCTTAGATTGAAGAATTAGACATCAAATGCAAAAGAAATTGTATTTTCAGTTTTCATAGTCCTAATATTAATATAATGAACTACAGCAATTAAAACATTTGTCTTCAACTGGTAGCCTAACTTAAGTACAGACTACCATCAAAGATAAGTGACCACTCCCCATGTTTGAATAGGACAGGAAATAACTGAAGCTGCTATAAAGGTGCAACACAGAGTCATAAGGATGACACTGTGAGATAAGTCTTTAATGACAACAACTGTAAATATTTATCCAACTATAAAAGACAAAGTCATTAACATCTTGACTATTTAGAAAGTAAAAGTTCCCTTCTTTTTAAATATAGTACCTCAAATATGACCTTTTTCTTCAATTGATAGCTGAAAATGTCTTTTATATCATCTAAGGGCTGCCTACTTTACATATTTAAAGCACAAAACAAGTTATGGATAGCCTGTCAGCAATATAGAGTCACTAACAAATCCAGGAATATATTTCATGTAATTCTTATAATGAAATGACTAAACATATTTGAATAGAGAAAAACACATTTGAGTAGAGAAGTTTGATAATCAAGCAGAAACAAACAGCTTTTGCAAAGTATTCTACTTCTTTTGCTAAGACCCATCAACCACGGAATGCTCCCTCACTTGAACATTGTTCTGCTGTCAGCTTTTGTGCCTTGTAGAGAGACCAGGGCTAGAAGGCACCACTGTAGTCCATCCTCCTTTCCCAAGACAGGGTCAGATATTCTTAAACTATTTCTAAGGGACTACTTTGAATGTATTTGTTTAATGGAAATTTTTATATGCCATGTGCGGGCTTCCTATGTAGTTCTTGTTTCCAGTCCCATTCTTAGCTTACCAAATAATTTTTTCCATGAGTTCATACTATTCTGTGTGTTTTTCACATAAATAGAGTTAAAATAGAGTTGCCAAGGAAGCAAGTAATGACTATAGTTAAAACAGCCTGAAATGCTTATTAGTGTTTAAGTCAGGTGCTGGAATGGGCAAAGCCTTGTTCAGGAGAATCCCAAACTGGGTTGCTTAAATGCAGCTGTTCCTGTGGCGTGCCAGGAATGGTGGCTGTCCTTGTGGAATCTGACACTGAATTGTGTAGATCCAGATGGATAATGCTAAATAGAGCTCATACAGTTAAAAGAAGAAGATACTGTTTGAGTAAAACCCACCATTTTGATTAATATGCTCAAGCACATTCACAAAAATTGGAGAAGTTAATGAGTTCCTTGGAAACATCTGTGGTTTCTTACAAACTGGAAACTTGTAACACACCCCAATATTTTGAATATATCTGGTGAAACACTTCATATGTCTTTATGTTTTATAATATTATTTTTAACATGCTGGGGGTTTTTACATTTTTTTATTCTAAAACTATTCTAAGGAGTACAATCACACACTAGCAACAGCACAACACAATTCAAATTACTTTCTTAAAACACTGAAAGTGATTAGTAACAAAGGAAAGCAGCTTCCAAAAAGCATTCAGTCTCAGGGTGGGTGTGCCCAGACTCTGAGGTAGCCATATTGTCATGCAAAGGGAACCAGAATAAGTTCACAAGGAATCCTCTCTGAAGATGGACTCCAAATCTGATATCCATATGGTGATGCTCAGGCATTACTCCCTGGCCTTGGTCTGTCCCTTACCAGTACTTCGGAGCTGGCGTTGTGTGTCTCAGCAGTGCCACCAAGCCGGAGTGAGGACACCCCAAGGACATGGGGCCAGGGCCAAGATGCAGCAACGTGGGGATGGAGGCCCAAACAGGCTGGTGTGGAAGAAGCCCTTGCCGCCCCTCTCCCTGAGAGGCACAGGGTGGAGGCTGGGGTGCCTCAGCAATTGTGAGATGCCTCTCCCCGGCTTGTCCCCAGCAGGAGCTGCTGAGCAAGGCAGGCCCTGGGCCTGTGGCAGGGCCAGACTGGCTGGCGGCCATGTTAGGTGACGGCAAGCTGTGCCTCCAGCTTGGCGCTGGCAGGGGAACCACCTTCACCCTCTGAAGTGCCCTCTAGATACTCAGGAGAGAGATTTTTCTGCTTTTGTTCCACCAAGCATGGGGTCATCCCTTCTTCTCCACCAGAAGATAGGAAAAGGAGACCTAAATAAAGGAGCCACTGCTGTTGGCTGCCACCTAACCCTGGAGTTTTCTGTATGATTTCTCAAAGCAGGCCTTCATTTTCTTTTGTGGCCGTAGGGAAAGCAGCAGTCCACTGCCACATTATGTCCTCTTTACTCTGAGACCCTGGATGTTTTACCCTTTAGTGTGCTTCTTAGTATTCACAGTATTTTAGCTATCCCATTATATATGTACCTTCCTCTCCATTCCCATCACCAGGCAAAGGTGTTTTCCCAAGAGATTACTTCACAGTTGCTGCGCTTCCCAAGAGTGAAAATTTGTACTGGCTTAGAGGAAGGGCAGATTATTTTTTTCCGTGTCCTTCTGCATTGCCTTAACCTAGCTAACAAGAGGTAGGGGCCTGCCAGAAGCACAGCTGCAGCATGGATGTCGTGTTGGCTGGCTGCCGTTTTGTGCCATGCGGCTGCGCTCTGGCTCTGTCCCCCAGCAGCCCTTCCCACCGGCGGGGCAGCGGGGGTGAGGCCCTTCGCTGTCCCGGCCACCACACGCCGCCCGCTTGCGGGGCGTCTTTGTGTCTGAGTGTAAAATTAACTACTGCCTCTGTGTGCTCAGGGCCTGCTTCAAAGCCCTTTGAAATTGGTGGGAATTTTTCTACCCACTTCAAAGGGCCCTGGCTTGTGAGTGTACAGCACAGGGTGCACCGGTTAATTTTTAAACTCCTATTACCTGAAAACTCCTTGTAAAGTGTACCAGAGCGTAGAGCTGGGGACGAGCTTGCTGAAACACTTGAGAAGGCACAGCTGAAAAACTGGGGCTGAGGATTTCTTTCTTTATTATTTATCCTTTTATGCCATGCATATGCCTTTTAATCATTGTAATCATTTACCCGTGTTTTCTACTGTCAAGCACATTTAGTACGTGGTCGCTCCCCTTGCGACAGCCTGCCCAGTGACACGTGGGACCCAGAGAGGTTCTGGAGTATGCAGGACTTGTCTGAGCTGACCTTACATTTCTGAGCAGCCCAGAGGTTTAGAAACCCCTGCCATGTTTGAGTCCAGCCCGTGCCACTGCTTGGGTGGCTCTGCAGGAAGCGTGCTGCCTTGGCAGGGAGCTGGACAGCCATCCCTCCCTGCCTCCTTGCCTCCTCCAGGGCATGGCCCCCAAGCCATCTCCTCCACCACCACTTAGGATGGCTACTGTCACAGGATGGTTACCAGCAGGATGAGGGGAAGTCGTTCAACAGTGTATAAAGGCTGCAATTATATTTGGCTCAGTTTTGTGAGGTGTATAAAGATATGGTGTGAGATTCAAACAAACAAACAAACAAAACCCCCCAAAGGAAACACATTCCCTTTATTTACTTTCCCAGGAGTACTTCATGTCTTTGTTTAATCCAAAGTGCTTTCCATCTCCCATTTTACATCCCAACTCCAAGAGTAATAAAATAAAATTTAAAACAAATAATTTGGAAAGTAGTTTTTAAAGTAGTGAAGATAAGCAAAGAAAATTTTATTTGAAGAGCAAAGACTAAATAAACCTACCTCTGAATTGAATTGTAGAGTAGTCTCCCAAAGGAAATAGTGGAAATCAAATTGCTTGAATAATTTAAAACTAGACTGGACAGAACACTTAATAATAAGAAAAGAAGCCTGCCTTGGCAGGAGAAGTGGATGACTTAATAGGTCTTTTCCCTCTCTTGCCTGTATTATTTTATGGTTTATTACTGTAGATGATTCAATATTAACAATGCTTGGTTTATTTTCTTACAACTGCTTGCTGCAGGACAGTGTATGTCCATGTCTTTATACCTTATTAATTATCCCTAGTTACCAGAAAGGCACTGGAGGTGCTAAGCAGTATTTATGCATGGAATATTGTGTGAGTGTCTCTGTTTCAGAGCTGCATATGTGAGAAGAATGGCAAAGCCATCCGTCAACTCCATAGATCATCTTAAAAAAGCATGATATATGTCACACACCACTATCATGCTTTTTGCATCATCATAAGTTACAGCAAAACTCTGTGGAGTGTTTTCAAAAGCATTGAAATTGGTTTTGTACCACTAAACATAAAGCTCACTTTGCTTTAATTATTACAGTGTAACGTTGCAGAGCTCTGTGAGAGGGGAAAATACAGTCTGCACTGCTTCTGAAGTGGACCCTGGGTGAAATACTGTAATCACTTTAGAATTGTTTATGAATGACATTAAAAGCGACTGGCACCTGCTGTTCTATCTTATTTGGCCATAAGGGGACTTCACGCCTCCTTACGTGAAATACACTGAGAAGCATGTGGGCAGAGATACTCCATTACAGGTTTAGGAAGTGTTTATTGGACATTGGATATGGCAGAAGGTAAATTACTGGGGAAGACCAGACATAAACTAAGAACTACACCACTACACCCATCATGAAATCTGTATTATTAAGAGGACAGACAAACACTGATCAGATAAACACAACTGACTTAAATATAGGAGAGCTTTCCTTGGTTCAAGGGGTGGACTAGATGAACTCTAAGAGCCTTACAGGATAGAAAAGAAAAAGTCTGTTTAGAGAGGAGGAGGCAGGAAACACAATATAAAAGTCTCTAAATATAGAAAAGAAAAATTATATAGCATCTTCTACATGTTTCTTCTATGTAAGAGCAACAGATTTGCAGAAAGGGAAGTGTAAGTTAGACAGATGGAAAATTTTTCTAATCGTAATACTGAAGAACTGGAATATTTTGCTTGGATAGTATGAAATACTTCAATGGATGTCAGACAAATATCCATTTAGAATTATTTAGGTGCATTTGATATTACTTCAGGCCAAAGTACACCAGATGATTTCTTTATGTTCCTTTCAGCCCTGCTGTTTATGAATTTGTGAATCAAAAGTGAAGGCATGTGTGGAGAGAAAAGTCCTGAGAAGATACTGACAAAAGGTCTTATGAGGCTGGTGTGGAAAAGACATGCATACAATTATTTATAATATTGTCTAATTTGTACATTTCTCATGCTACCTAAAAAAGACAGAAATTGGCATTTTGGAATCATTACATTTTCCAGTTGTCATGTTGGCATTGTAATCCAGAGCACTTACAAGATGGGACTGCCAGAAAGGGGCATTTACAGAGATACTGAGAAGTCTGTGGTAGTCCTAGCCTGAGAATCCAAATGCTCCTGGAGTGTGTAATTCAATTTCCATGAAGGGGTAATGGACAGGGCTGTGCTTAGCAGAGGAATGAAGGTGCCAGCAAAGAAGAGGTGTTGCTACCTTCGTAGATTTTGCCTGTTGAAAATAATACTTTCTCTTCTTTGCAAAACCAGGAAAAGGTTTTGTCAGTGTTTTTTGACCATGTTAATGTATATTGGCCTGTGGCAGTGGGCACATTCCACATACAAATGGTCTAAACCATTCCATTTTAATATCTGGGTTACCACACATAAAAGTTCTCTTAGCCTCTAGGTTATTTCTGCTCCATTAACCTTGAATACAGCTTTAGGCTATCTGAGTTTCACATCTACAAACGCCTGAAATAGGCTGAAAAGAATCAGTACCAGATATGTCATGGATCTCTATCTCATTCATCCGTATTTTCAGAAGATCCAAATGGAAATGTAATACCACCTACGATGGAGAAGCAAAATACTAGCTATATCTACAGATGATAAACCTGATTTTGCCATTACTAAAAGCTGTTTGGAGTTTCTTTTTAAAGTTTATATCCCATTTTGATAATAATAAGCAGAAAGTGCTATCTGTTGTGGTGAGAACTTGGGCTTTTGGGGGTTGTTTTTTACTCTTCCTTTATGTACTGAAAAATGTGTTCTTTTTCTTTTTTCCTTGCATGGGATTTATGGCTTCCCTTGCTTTATTGCTCTCCTTTTAGTTCCCTGTGTTCTCTCACTGGAAAGCATACCATAAATAACTGAATACCAACTATTCCCTCATCAGAGCTCTCACCCTATATCAATACCAACAAGCATAATTTCTATAGTGATGAACTCCATAAAACGAAACAGAAAACACCCCCCAGAATGCTGTCCATTCTCCACTATGCCAAAAGTCTCGAGGTCATTGTTCCCTGTAGCTCTGCTAGTATTTTTTCATTTTTCAGCAGCTGCTTTTACTAGCGAAGGGTGAGATATTTGAAGAGCTCCTTGGGCAAAATAAAAAGTTGGTGGCACAAACAACTTGAAACCATGTCACTTATTTTCCAGATCTCTTATTTTTCCCCTACACCCACTAAAGCCATTGCAATAGTAACCTCTCCTTAGAGATGTACTCAGCAAAATAATTTGGCTCTTCATGTTCCAGTCCCCATTGAAAGCCTATTTATAGCAGCAAATTTAACTGGGATTTTCTTGAGTTACATGTTCACACCCACCCTTCTGTTTTGTGTTATTGTATTTTTTTTTCTTTCTTTCTACTGTAAGAAATGAAACTGTACCAAAGTTACCAAGATGTGCAAAGTCGACCTCCAGAGATGATCTGAGTGCTCCTCTGATGTTGCAGAGGACCATAGGTGATGGACGAGATGAAACTCATCAGAAGCAGCTGACCCTTCTTAGCTGTACATCAGAAATCCTCACATGGCCAAGAACCACCTGCACCACAGAAACTCCAGGGGAAAGGAGGCTTTGAGTGTGAGCAGAAGGAAGTTGCCTGTGGCTCCTGGGAATGGCAGACACCCAGCACGGGTGGGTGCTGGGGACAGCGTGCCACTGGGGAGTGGATGGGAGACCCAGGATACTGTCCCACAGCCTCTGATGGTTTTCTCTTGGAGGTGAGGATTTGGATAACTTAGTGCTGACACAATAAGTTGATGTAGGCTTAACCCATGGTCTGCATTTGAGCTGCTTGCAACAGGTTGATGACATCTGATTTACACTGTAACAAGCCTCTGATCTCCTCTTTTAGATCTAAAGGAACAGGAGGGGCTTAACACCAAAAATTGTCTGTGCTGTACTTTTTCATTTACAAGTTTGAACAAGTCACTTTGGGTGCTCTGGTTTTGGTGAGAGTAAGAAACACCCAAACATAGCCTCTTTAAAACAAATAAACCAGTCCATGCTTCAAAACAAAATAAAACAAATCAGAACAGGGCTAAGGCAGAAGTTGGGTAATCCTTAAAATTGGCAGGCACTTGCTACTGACTGAAAAGGGTGTGCATCACTTGGCTTCAGGATGAAAAAAAACAAAACCCTCAACAACATTTAAACAACTTTTAAAGTACAAATTATAAGAGACTGAAAAGTAATTTCCAGGCTTGCTGAAGGGTATGTGCTAAGATTTCTAGCAGGGGCTAATGGAACCGTACACCTTGTTATCACACATGGTGTGGTCTGGAAGAGACTTGGAGAGATGCTATTGCAATTATTGGCCTTTTGCTGAAGCAATTAGTATGAGGGAGACAGTAATTGCCTGACTGGAAAGCAACAACCAAATTCTTAACAAAGCAAACAAAACTCAAGAAACAGAACAGCCCACAGTCCTCTTGTAAATTGATGGGAGACAAAGTGAAAACTGAAGAGATGAAACAAGAATGGAGGATTGACCCAGAAAGGGAGACTTAAAAAATACCTTAAGACTACAGGCCTGGGAATTTAAACTCAAAACTCTGCCTGACAATATAAATTTTGAACTCAAGACACATGCTTACTTTACAATCATAGAATCATTGGACGATTTGGGTTGGAAGGGACCTTAAAAGGTCATCTAGTTCTAACCCCCCTGCCATGGGCAGGGACACCTTTCACTAGACCAGGTTGCTCAAAGCCCCATCCAACCTGGCCTTGAACACTTCCAGGGGTGGAACATCCACAACTTCTCTGGACAACCTGTTCCAGTGCCTCACCATCCTCATAGTGAAGAATTTCTTCCTTACATCTAATCTAAATCTACCCTCTTTCAGTTTAAAGCCACTCCCCTCAGCCTATCACTACATGCCCTTGTAAAAAGTCCCTCTCCAGCTTTCTTGTAGACCCCCTCAGGTACTGGAAGGCTGCAATAAGGTATCCCCAGAGCCTTCTCTTCTCCAGGCCAAACAACCCCAACTCTTTCAGCCTGTCTTCATAGGAGAGGTTCTCCAGCCCTCTACTCAATTCTACTGTAGTTAACCCTCCCATATTTGAGAGACAGGATGTGTCTCCAGCTGTGTCAGTAACAACTCCTGTATGCTGCACCAGGAATACTTCCCAGCTGTGGTTCTGAAGGTGTGCCAGATCCACATTAAAACTCTATTTCGGTGTGAACTGTGGGACTACAGCTGGCCTTTCCTCTTGAGGCACGTTGATGTCCACACAGAGAAATCCCAGTATGTGTATCAGAGAACAATTGTGCTGTATATTCTCCAGTATGGGTAATTTGAGCAATTCAGGTGTATTGCTGTGGCTAAGGACCACATCATCTCCTTTTTTTGATAACATTTCTCTCCAGCTCCACAGGTACCAGCCACCTTCTTAAACAAGTTAAACTTGTACCAAACCTTGAAGGTTCTTGCTCTTTTAGGGTGGAACAAAGAGGCTGGTGTGGCCAAAAGGATGCATTTTTTCCTCCAAATATCTCTACTGGTCTCGTGAAAAATATAACTCCTCCCTCCAAGACTTGCCTCAAAACATTTTCATCAGCAAGACAAGGGTACATTTTCATTGACATTTCAGCTGTCTTGATACAAAGTGTTGCCACATACCTGACACACAGAAATGCAAAGATATGCAATAAGACAATGAGATGAAAAAAAAAACAAACCAGTAGTATTGGGGTTTTTTTTAAAGATTGGGGTCTTAGAGCTTTAAAATATTGTACTCTCTTAACCCCATCTTCCCCTCCAATTAAGCTAAGATTTTAATTTTGGCTAGACTGTGCTTGCTTTAATATGGATACAAGGTACCTACTTTCTGTACCTTCTGCCTTGCACAAATGCTGGCCACAATCTTGGACTTCTGTGCAGCAAACATATATGCATGAGTTTAACTTCTTGCTCTTCAGTTACATTTCACTCCTAGTCTTTTTGCTGTGTAAGGAATGCTATATAATGCCATCTTCTAGAAAGGTATGACATATACAGCTAATATTCCTTTGGAAAGTTTTAAATTACTCTCTTTAGACATAAATTTATACATGTGTCTTACATTCAGAACTGTGTGTGAAAGAGAGGCACCAAGGCAAATATTTTCTTAATATAATAAAGTATTTCTCCAAGTGTTATATAGTGATCAAGCTTTCCAGTAATATAGGATGGATCTGTCTTCACTTTACATTAACACATACCTGCAGCTTCCAATGAATATTGGAAATAAGAATGCTTTTCCAACTTTTTATTTCCTAGTTTATTTCACCACAATTAATTTTGGAATATAAATCCATTTATTTCTTGTTAAATAGAAGGCATCAGCCCTGACATTTAATCAGACACAAGATATTAATTCAAATAAAACACTTTACTTGGGTTTTAATTAATTAATTAATTAAAATACACAGATTGTTCTAGATAAGCTAATACTTCTAGGTCCAACGTTGTTGTAAGTGGTATAGCACCAAATGCCTCGGTAGCTTACTCAGATGTCTGTGGGGTCATCTTAGACTCGATTTTGTGGATGGTGCTATGTTCATCCACAAGCTACAAAGACAATTCCCTGCTCTATATGAGGAAACTATGATTTTTCACAAATGAAGAGCATGAATTTTTAAGCTGTGGAAAGAACCTGTCCCAAGCATGGTATATAGTTTGACTAAAGAGACACAGTTTAGGTATAACAGGCAATTAATAGATTTTGAGTAAGGAGAGGAAGGACATAAGGAAAAGCAAGCTTCTGATTACATAGTTTAGGAGAAGACATACATGGGATTGTAGCTAAGGTGACTCAGTATTTCCCAATGTTTTAATTTTTATATTCCTATTTTCAGTTTCTTGTACAACCTCTTTAAGAGGTTGAAATGGAATTTTTCATGATAGGTCTTTCCTCAAGTTGAACTTTGTAGAAAAATTTTCAGGTGGAATGGTTGAATTTTTCACGTGAAACATGAGAATTGATGTCAAAGGAGTAAATTCTTTTGCCAACACTGAGCTTCCCAACAAACAGAAGAGTTTAAATATTCTTGTGTTTTGTTTCAAGAATTTGAGAACAGTAAAAGCGAGCTTATTGTCTCAAAACGCCTTTTATTTCCTCTAGACCAATTCTCCTAGCTCTGACACCAGGGCAACAGTTCATGGATCCTCAGTGGAAATGTAGGTGTGTGATAGGCATATTCTTCAAGAATGTCATCTGCACTGAACATATGCCATCCACACACGATATGTGTGCAATGGAGCGTCAGATGTGCCATCACAGTACGATCAAGCCCATCTTAGGACCGAAGAGTCCTTCTGTATCATCGAGGGCTACTGTGGCACCATATTTGCAGGTGAAAAGGGGGAAATTGTCTCAGTGATCTCTTGGCTGGAGAACTGATAGTATGAAAGCAAAAGCAATGAGATGATTGCACAGGCAAGTGGAATAGACAGGATGGGGCCAAAGACATGAGTCAAGCCTAACTCTCTACAATCCTCTGCTTTGCAACCTGCTGGCAGCATATACTGGTTGCTCATATTTTTCCAGTGATTGCCCCACAGGGAGGAAAATATCATTTTACTGTTGCCTACTATTTTGTTTCTTCTGGAAATAAAAGTCTTTGCTGTAGACCTGAAGGTACAAACCTTATCAGTAATGCCGTTTATCATCATATGCAACCTGCATGGCTCCATATGATGATAAAACTTCCAGCTCTCAATACTTTTTTTCTTTTTTTCCCCACATTTATACTGCCACATTTAAAACACTGTGTGTTAAATGAACTTGCAAATTTCAGCCAAGTGTTGCAGACACTACCAGACTTCACCTTTCCCTACAGAATAATTGCTTATTGGGTGTTTCTGTGGTGGGGATTTCATACAAAACCTAAAATGACCAAGTGCTGTGTGCTAAAATAATCATTGGTGCTGCCCGGAGTCAGACAATCACATTTCACAGTGATGTTTCAAAATGTGGGTTGTTTTTGTGTGCATCTGTGTTCATTGAAATAAAACCAAAACCTGTCAAGAATTTTTGAGAAAATACAACAACATCAAAATATATGTTCTGAAATGAAGAGCAGAGAGATTTCTGCAGAAGCAGCTGCTGGGAATCCTACTTGAAAAGCAATGTTCTGCTTGCTTTGGAGCAGACTTCCTGTGATGACTCTGAGGATTATGTCATAAGCAGGTATGCCTCTATGAAACAACTCATTTTCAGCAAAACAACAAGTTAAAACAAAATTTCATAAAAAATGTTCTGAGCAGGCCTATTTTGGATACACTGCAGCCCTTGGAGGAAACCGGTGGTTGCATGAACTATTATATTTGGTCTATATGATGGACCATCAACAGCAACACTTCTAGTTAAGTAATCAGATGCCCATCTTGAGTCTCCTTTTATGATCTTTTATGCCTACCAGTATACATTCTTGAATTTTAAAAATCATTTTAGTCTTAAAATTTGACTGAAAACAGTTCCTCTTCAATGTTTAGAACAAGAACAGTGCCACAACTTACAGCAGAGTCATCTGTTTGCATTAAGAAACTTTTGGAAATTTTATACTAGCCACAGAGGCTTGTTACAGAGAGACATGTAAGGCTTTTGAAAAGCTACTGAGAATACTTGAGATAGGAAGATTTATACTTGTTGCTCTTGATTGTGCAAACTTGAGCATTTCGTGCTTTATCTGTTTTATGAGTTGAGTATTCAATC
>VZTV01028794.1:0-20379 GCA_013400875.1 Anhinga rufa
TTTTTTTTTTTTTTCTCAAAATACTGGGATAAGGGAGATCTGATAATGCAGTCCAGGGTGGAAAACCTTGATAACTTGAGCTGTTAATATAAAACGAAGAACAACACATACTGTGTTGCATTAAAAGATAAGGCTACAAAGGTGTGGTGGGGGTTTTTTGTGGGTTTTTGTTTCCTCAAGGCAAGAGCTGTGTTTGGTCAGGACAAAGTTGGGGTGGAGGGGGGCCAAATTCATTGCTGGTGGAATTGCACCCTTGATGAATACATGCTGCCTGGCCACAGATCCTTTTATAGACATTATAAATAGAAGTTCTTGCCTAGAAGGTGATGAGTGATGGTAGGAAGCAACTCTTGAGATTAATGTAATATCTTTTTGAAGCTTTCTCCCTTTTTGTCTGAGGTCCTGGAAACTGTTTCTACCGAACATGTCTCCAGTCCCAGGGAAGGTAAGGAAATCCCCACCAGCAGCCTGGTGCGTGGCAGGCGTGCTGCTTGCCCTTACGCTAAAAACAAACCAAAAAAAAACCCCCAACAAAACTAGAGCTTGTGCCGCCTCAAACAAAAGGCAGGGCTTTAGGGAAGGGTATGCCGAGAATCTGACCCTGGGAGTGCAAAGCCAAAAGGGCAGCAGCGGGAGCAGGGTTACGGCCATCCTGGTGTGGCAGCTTCCGAGCTGTTTATTCAGTTGCTGTTTAATTAAAAGCTTGGGTGGTTGCAGGCACATCATTATTTATTTATTTGTAGAAGCTCTTCTCTTTAGGAGAGTTTATGTTTCAGAAAGGGATGTGGCTTGGGTGTTAGAGAAGTGTGGCTGCCTTTCTAAAGAATAACTTGTGGCACTGCTTGCTCTCTGAGGGCCTCCGTCGCATCGTCTTTGGTGGGCTCGCTCCGGTAGTAATCTCACAGCTAAAAAACTGAAAGTAGTGTTGTTAAACTAGAGTTAATTATCATAGAATCATAGAATCATTTGGTTGGAAAAGACATTTAAGATCATCAAGTCCAACCATTAACCTAGCACTGCCAAGTCCACCACTAAACCATGTCCCCAAGCACCACATCTCCATATCTTTTAAATACCTCCAGGGATGGTGACTCAACCACTTCCCTGGGCAGCCTGTTCCTATGCCTGACAACCCTTTCAGTGAAGACATTTTTCCTGATATCCAATCTAAACCTCCCCTGGTGCAACTTGAGGTCGTTTCCTCTTATCCTAATTATAAGCATCACTTTCTAACAGAAAATAGATACCCAGAAGATGCTCTTGCCCAGTGAGGGAATATTGGTTCATTTGGTTTGCTTTCCCTGGTACAGACCCTAGGCTGAAGTGCACCCTCTGCCATTTGTGCCCCAGCCTTATTACTGCTGTTTCTGCTCCAGGCAGGTCAAAGGACCAATCCAGATAGCTGCGTGATCCAGTTAGCTATGGGCTTAAATGCGCAGACATTCCCAAAAATGTGATAAGCTGATAGGTGGTGTTTTTTTTTTTAAAGCAGTAGAGTGCTGTCGATCCATTGATACCAGAGGATTTGTAGGAATATTTTGTTTCTGTGCACCAAGCCCTGTGATCTTGATGACATCTAGGACTTGATATTTCTGTAAGGTTTTCAGCAAGAATATTGAATTAAAATTCAATGGCATTCTGCTGTCTTTAAGGACACCCAGGTGGAAAGTACAGGCAGGTAATTACATGTAATTTTCACGTTTTTTTTCCTGAGACAGACAACAATCTTCATATATACTAGGATGAATGGCACAGAACAATCTTGTATCGAGTGTGCCTTAATTAATACAAATGTTAACTACTCTTACAAATAAGTCACATATAAATGTCAAACACTTGTTATTCATTGCCTGTGAGTAATTTTACTTGCTTGCATATGTGTGAATTAAGCGTATGTTTTGAAGTCATGAAGTATCTGAGGTCATAACTAAAAATAGTGAGCGTGCATTGTTTGTTTGCCATCAAGAGTTAGAAGAAATTCTTGATCGCAGATGGTTTCTTGCTGCGTGGTATTCAAAGGAGGGAGAAGTGCTCTGAAGCATTCATGTGGTGCTACAGGAGCTTCCTGAGAGCTGGAGTTTGTACGTTAGGGCAGATTTTTTAGTTTTCTTTCAAAATTTCCTTGTTTGTACAAAAGGTGAAACCATCTCTGCATGGGTGTCCTTCCCAGGTGAAGAGCTGTGAATCCAGATATGCCACTTTAAAAAAGGTGGGAGACAAAGCGGCATCCTTCTGTTCGCTTTCCCTTTGTATTTATCCTATTGCAAAATGATCAGCAAAGAAACGGTTACCAGCCTGTGCATTTAAATAGCCCTTATATGGAAATACGCAGCAGCAGTTTGAACCCTGCTGGGGCTGTGTTGGCTTGAACTTTTGTTTCCTGGTAGTGTTGCTCATTGTAGGCAGCACCAGTGTCAGGGCAGCTGGAGGAGCCTGCCCTGCTGCAGGCTGACACGGGCCTTCAGCTGCTGGGTCTTGCAAAGGGCAGAGCAGGCAGGGCAGGCTGCCCGGTAGCCCAGACTGCTCCAGCCCCTCACTGCTGGTGGGGACACTCGGAAGGGTCCTCGGTGAGGATGTTTGGAAGGCTCCTTGCTGGGGACACTCGGAAAAGTCCTCGGTGGGGGTGCTCAGAAAAGTCCTCAGTGAGAATGCAGAGGAAAGTCGTCATGTAACCAATCCTTGAAGCTATTTATCTGGAATGGGTGTTGGCTTCTCTTCATTCAGGAGTACCTCTGTCACAGCTTTTGCTATTCTAAGAGGTGGAAAGTGAAGTTTTCCTGCGGTGAAGGAGGTGGAAAGGGAAGCATTTCAAGAAGCCACAAGGCAAGTGCTAAGGTGCTGTTTTCCAGTTGTGCTTTAAAGCTTCGTGCAGCTGCTGCCGATGAGACGTCTGGTTCATGAAAATGCTCCTGGAGCTATAATTCTCTCAGAGCAGCCATCTCATAAGCTTGCTCTTGGGACTGTGCAGGCATCTGAATGAAAAGCAAGCTCTCTCTGCTACAGAGCCCATCCAACGCAGAAAGGTTGATTTGCAGAGCAAGCCAGGGAGTTGGATCTGCAGCACTTTGACCTACAAAACCCCTCATTGCTGCAAGCTGAGCTGAGTTGACTCTTGCCTGAGCTGGCTTTCCATGTCCTCCGTGGCCTGGCTGTTGAAGCTGTGCTGGATGAGAGGGAGGGGCAGGGACTGAATAAGCGCTGTCAGAATTGGAAGCTGGAAATGATGCTCTGCATCCAGGCATGCTACAGGGAAAAAGTATCCAAAGCATGGCCTCTCCTTCAAAACTTTTTGTATCCGTTTACACCTCTTCACCATAGTGGAGCCCCTTTCTGATTTTATTCTCCTTGTGGAGGAGACTGGGATGGGGCGAGGGAGAACAGGTGAGGAACAGCAGCATGTGGAGGACTTTGCCTGGGATTTGAAGTATGCCCAGCTCACGTAGCATTCAATGAATGAGGCAGTGACCCCCTTTGTGGTGTTGGAGGAAGTCTACCAGGAGTGAGGGGGCCATGGGCCTTATTTTGGAGCAGAACTGCTCCCCAGAACAGCCTTGTTTGTGGGGAGACTGACACACAGACCTGGCTAGCCTCCTGCCCCCTCAGCCCTCTGCCTCCTCTAATGCTTGGTGCTGGGACCTCGGAAGTGGCCTCTGATTATTTTATTGCTGGGTTTAGGGCTGCTTCTGGAGCTGTCTTGGGCAATGTGGCTTTGGGGAGAGCTAGCCTCTGCTTTGATTAGGCAGTCCCTGCTTTGAGCAATAAAAAGCCTTAATTCTGTTACACCGAGGGTCTTGCAAGGCAGACATCAGGGCTGGAAAAACAGATATTTGAGTGAAAGGATCCATCCTGGGCTGCTCAATTCCTTGGTGCTAGGTAGGAAAGAAGAATTTCAGCTGGTGTTCCTAATCCCTTCCCATAGCATGGCCCTGGGTGACAACAAGAAGAAAAAATATTCAAGACTTTTCTCCCCTGTAATGAAAGAAATGAAGGGTGACCCCCCTGTACTGTCTATAACCTTGCTTGTCAGAGATGCTCTGGCAGATTCCCTTGCCAGCCCAGGTCCCTGCTTTGAAACCCCTCTGACTTTTATCTAATCTCTGCTAAAGCATCCTGAGTGATAAGGGATGTTTTTATTTTCTCCATTCCTCCTCATGCTTTCCAGGAGGCAGTAAGTATTTCATAAAAGCACAAAGCTGCTGTTTTAGGCAGCAGTACACTTGTTAGCTACTTGAGTCAGGCACTCCGTCTTCCTTCAGGTTTCGTGTGGGACTGACTCCGCTGGCAGCAATAAGTAACAGCAGTTCCCCGTTGTGCAGATGGAGGTGTTTAAATGGTCCTTGCTTGGAGCTAGCGAGTCAGCCCTGGGAGTTAGCTGCAGTTGGGTTTCCAATGGCTGCATTGAAATCTTATGTGTCATAGTCCTGTTGCCATCACGCAGAGGTCGATGTATATCAGGGATGGCTGTGAAACTCTGAATTTCCATCCCATGAGCTGGGATCGTGAGCTGATGATGCCGCAAAGCTGCCAAAATATGCCCATGACCTGCTCTGGGATGGGCAGATGGATGGACTTCAGCACCTGCTGGGCTCTGAAGTTGTGCTTGCGGCGACAAACTGGAGCTGCTCTTGTGGCCTGAGCCTTACCCTGAAGCCGAGCCGGCAAAACGGGTTCAAACAGGCTGCTGCTGCTAATCTGCTTAATGTCTCGACATGTTGTAATAGCACATCATCTGCTGCTCCTGGTGGGAAACGGGGCTGTTATCAGCACTGATTTCAAGTGCCTGGTCACTGAAACGGATACAGTTTGTCACAGAGCTGACCCTCTTCATTAAAAACTGGCTGCATTTTTTAATTAAAAGTAAGTCATTATTCCCTCAAAAGGGTTGAACAGAAAAAAGCTCCCAATCCTCAGTCTTTAGCTTGGCTCATTTGATGCCTTTGGGTTTCTTCTTGCGGCTGTCCCTGCAGCTCATTATAAGGGTTCCTCTCAGAAAGGAGAGCCGGGAGTGAGTGCAACACTGGGAAGGAGGAAGAGAGTGAGGAGCCCTGTTCTCACATGCTTGCCAGGGCTGGGAGGTGGAGAAGCGGGAGCCTCCCAAGGTGTGTCCGGGTGTGCTGCTACAGCAGTGCCGACCCAGCTCTGTGGGTTTGGTGCCTGCCTCTAGTGTTTGTTTGCTGTAACCTGTGTAGTTACTCCTGGCTCAGGCGCAGTTTTAGCTGCAGGAGCATGCTGCGCATCACTGCGGCTTGCTCTCGGTGGGAAGAGAGCGGTGATGGCGGTGAATGCACACGTGTGCCTTGTGATGGCATCAGAGCAAGGAGGGGAGGGGCTGTCTCTTCCTCAGCTGCACTGGCGCTGTTCTGGTGATGTTATGATGTGTGTTCAGGCAAGGCTTTGGGCAGAAAAGTGGCATTTTTGGAGCTGGCTGGCCAGGTAGAAGAAGTTGCAGTTCTTGACAGCGTGGGACCAGCCCGTGCTGGTTAGTGGCTCCAGTGGGTCCCTAATTAAGCAGAATCAGCCATGCTCACAGCTGCTTGGATGAACTCTTTGCCTAACTTGACTGGAGCCAAGCAGTCAAACTGCTGGGGCAAGAGTCTGTGTTTTGGTGTAAAGGGAGGAATGGGTATATTGTGACTGTGCTTGTTTAAATATGTATGTCTGAAGTGAAAATAAAGCATAAAACAGCAGCAAAAGAAGGCAGAGCAGTGAGCAATGAAGATGTGGAGGAGGAACAACATCAACAAATGAGTCTAGAAGATAGGAAAATGTAGACAGGATCAAAGAAAATAAATGCAAGGCAAATGCATGGTCAGACATAGCCCCCCTTGAGCGCAGGGTGTGCGGACCCTCTCTCGCAGGCGGTTGCAGCAGCCCTGTCTGAGGATGCACTGCGGGATCCCTCTGCCTTGGAGAGAGCGCATGGTCTCCTGGGTCAGGGTCTGGCCTCCTAACTCCTCTTGCATCAGCAGGGATTTTGTCTGAGAAAGGACCGCTTGCTGAGTACTAAAAAAGAGAGCAGCAATACAGCTGCCATCTCTTCTGTGAAAGAGTAGACTTCAGTGGTTGTTTTTTTTTTTTTGGCCTGCTTTTGTAAAAAATGGTAGCAAGAAGCCTTTTCTGAAGCTACTTGGTCTTTTCAAAGCCTACAGAAGATTTCTTTTTGGATGTTCCACCTATTTGAAAAGATGTGGGAAGGTAGGGAGTGATCCGCAGCACTCATCAATATATACGGGAGCTCCTAATATAATAGCTAATGAGATTGCTCTCAGAGCATAGTCAGTGATTTATATGAGGGTGGCAGTTAGCATCAGGCTTATGAATTGCCCTAGGATTTGAATAAAGTTTATATTTTTTAGGAAACGGCTCTCCAAGCCTTACTAAGCAGTATTTCTTTGTTGGAAGAGGGAGTTGGACATTCTTCAGTTCTGAGGGCAGAGTTTCAGCATATCGCATCCTTATTTGTCTGTGACGTTCTGCTTTGATGCCTCTGTCCCGCCGTGGGGTAAGAAGCTCCAGTACGAAAGCCCCAAGGCCTTAAAGAAGACATCTCTTGTAATAAAACTATATTGCTTTCACGCAAATGTGGAACCCAAAGCAAACTTTGCCTTCTTAACAGCCATTTAGAACAAGATTTAATTTGATCTGGGAATAACTTCCCCCCCCCCCCCCCCCTTTCTTTTTTCTTTTTAAAAAATTTTTTTTTTTTGCTTCAGCAGAAACCGGCCTCTCTTATTCAGTTGCATGGGGTGAGTTCTTGGCTGCTGTGCTCAGGCTGAGTTAAAGGTTTGCTGGGGCAATCTGAGACTTTGGAGACCACCATGGTTAACATGCACGTTCCCACCTGTCTCTGTGGGTGGGAACTGACCTTGGGCTCACTTCTTTACAGTGGCTGAGGTAATGGGGCTGTAAACCCTTTAGGAGTCCTTAGGCACTTCCAGAGGAAAAATAACAATTAGGTGTTAGGCACAATTTGAGGAGAGCATAGGCAGATCCCTGGTGTGTATGTGGGGAAGGTGGGAGGTTAATCACAGCCTGAGATGCGAATGCTCTACCACGGTGGGTACCAGTGCAGGATCAGGTGCACTTGGCACAATTAATCTCTGAGCAGAAACGGGGAGGCAGTCCTTGCAAGGCTCTCATAGTTCCTTGTGTGTCTCTGCTCTAGCTGTGATGTCTCTAGTCAGTTGGGGATGAAAAACTTATGTTTGTTTTTGTGTCTGAACAACAGCTCAGACAAGGCTTGTTGTCTGTGACTGGGTTTATAATGCAAATAACAACTACATAATAACAATATTTAAGCAAAAGATTGGTAGCAGGGTTAGGATTGCAGGTTTTTTTAATATTTTCTGGGGTTTTGTTGTGAAGTAAGTGCTCATCGGCTCTACCTGACTGCTTGTCACGCAGCATTTTTCAGAGACAGATTCTTGTGCATCACTATTATCTTTTTATAGAGGTTCGTGAGATGAAACTGCAGCTGTTTTGCTTCAGAAATTCTCTGTTCAGTACTTCTGGGGGTTTTCTTTCCCACCGTTGCACTGTCCCTGTAAGACTGTAAGACTGGCATTTAATGTGATTTGGAGCTTTAGGCCAAAAGCTGGTCCTTGCTTAAAACCATGCAGGTGGTTTCTACACTTTTGCGTGGAAAGAGGGAGTTTGAACCTTTTAAATTCAACAGATCTATTTATTTATTTTGCTGAAGTCAGACTACCTGCCTCCCTCTAGAAACAAGGTGCCAGATCTGCAACTGCATTTGGGGCTGGGGCTGGGAAGGAGCCCGAGGACCAGGCAGTGTTCCCAACCCCTGGCTGTGTTCCCCCACAGCAGGCAGTGGGGCCCTGCGGGACAAGGCTCTCTTCTCTCATACGCTTCTTTTGCCGAAGAGGGTGGCCAGTGGGGAACTGGTGCTAATGATTTGGTCTGGGCCAGGCAGAGGTGAGTGTCTCCTGCTCGGGAGGAGAGGGGAGGCTGATGCCTTGTGCTGATGCAGTTTTAGTCCCTTTGAGAGAAGGGGAAAAGTAGCAGCTGCTGCACCCTGGTTGTGTCCCTGCTTTAGCCGCAGTGGCCCTTTGCCCTGCTGCTTTCTGACTTTTTCTTACCCCCCTCTTGTGCAAATGTGGAAATAACCCGGCTTTGGGAGAGAAGGTCTGTAGCCCAAATTATCAGCCATGTCTAAGTGCCTCATACCTATTGAAGGAAAATTGAGTACCTAAATGCTCTTCGAGAATAAGGTACATTACTTGGTGTTTTGGTGAATTATTTGCTGTATTAGTTGAGTAATGTCCAGAATCTCAGACGTAAAGCAGGTGCTGACCATTCTGGCAGCAAAAACATTGTGCTTGCTCCAGAGCATTTCCATTTAGAGACTAGAGACAACTGGCACCTACTGGGACACATCATCACTACATGTTGTATCGCTTGGCCCTTACCAGTGTTTCTGTAATACCACTTTGGGGAGTGCAACCAGTAATTCTGTACTTGCATTGGTTTTTTTGTGATCAGTTTTTCCCTAGCAATTTTCTGAAGGATACAGGAAACTGCAGATCTGGCAATCCAAATCTTGGATCCTCTTGACCCTTTCAAAAATGGAACAAACATTGCCTGATGCTTTAAAACCTTCCCCCTGCAGGGCACTGTGGATGGGAAGCTGAGCATGTTTAGCTCTTGCAGAGCTGAGCTCTTAAATTGATAGTGCCTGTAGTTATATGTAGCTCTTGTGATGGAAAATAAGAGAAACATCTTAAATCTTTAAACCTCTCAAGGCCATCCTTTCCCTGCCATGCTGAGAAGTGTGTAACTCTATAATATCAGAAGAAATCCGACATGAATGTAGCCACGCCAAGATGTGCTTACAGATAAGAAGCTCTGTTGTACTGGGCATGAACCAGTGCCTGCCAGGGTCACTCATGGGGGTCTTTCAAGGCTACTGTGAGCTGTTGTTAATGTACCTGGCTTTTGAAACCATTGCATGTGTTTCAGAAAGCCACAGAATGATGCTGTAGTTCTCTGTTCGCACTGTGTAGATCTCGAGGATTATTAGGTTTTGTGCTGAAATATTTTTTCTAAAATGACCAAGGATGGCACGTATGTCTGACCAGATCTGCTTTGAGTTCTGGAATGAATGTGGGTTGCGCTTTCCTTTTATTTAGATTTGGTTTAACTAATGAGAAGCACAAGTAAATGTTGTTTGTTGCCTAGAGGGAGATCTTGAATGTGGATCATTTAAGAAATGGGGTCAGATGAAGAAGAGAAAATATCACTGTCCCCAAACTGGAACTTGCAAACCCGTGCACTGTGCAACGCCCCACGGAGCTGGAAATCTTCTGTCAGTGCTCATATGATTTTGATGGTCTGCAGTGCTGATAGCAGTGCCTGGCTTCAGGGTCTGTGCTATCCCTACATGTCACAACCACTGTGTTTCAGAAGGCTGGATTGCATTTCCTCCTGGAGAGTTTGTCTGATTGCTCACAGCACATAATGATTTGAAAATGAGTTTGTTCTTAGTAATAAGCCTTTATGGCTCTTGCAAAGTGGGTCTCTCCTGACTAGTTGGGGCAGAGGAACAGCTCCAGCTGACCTCTGGTTTGGGAAGACTGACAGTCCACATGGAGGTAAGATGAAGTTGTCAGGAAAAGGGGAAAGAAAAAGATTTTCTCCCACTTATTCTGAAAACCCACAGCTTGGCAAAATATAAGTTTCTCCAAAATTCTGAAAAAATATTGAATTAATGTAGCTGTAAGTTATGTGAAGTGAAATCCAAAGGCATTAGCTGGAATTCCAGACGCTATGGTTATGTGAATCCAGAGACCCACACATTTTCATCTCTGATGTTGACATATTAAAATTCACCAGTTCACAGCCAGAGTTGTCTTAGTTAATGTAACTAATACCATAAAATTCCTGAGATGCATCATTACACCTCATCATGTAAATATAAGCTGGGATGATTAGGGGAGAACCACTCGCTTCAAAGAATTAATATAGCTGAAAAACTGCTTACAGTTTAGAAGAATTAAAATAAGATGATAAATACATCTCCTTATGTCCCCTTGTTAAAGCCAGACCTTTATTAGTTTACATAGTACCTGATTTCTGAGGGCATATTTTAGCCAATGGCTTGTTTACACTTGTTTCTGTGCCGCTGCGATGGTCGTGTGTTTGGGGCTGTGATGCGGGTTCTGAACGGGAGCTTTAAGGAGGAGGTCGTTCAGCTCGGTGGGCTGAATTGGTACCTTAGCTCCAGAAGTGAGCATTCTCCAATATGAGCTGGCCATTGCCATGCCTTAGAAGGAAGAAATGATACCCTCAGGAAGAAGGAGCTGGAAGGGAAGCCAACGTTTCAGCTCAAATACTGACTGGGTACTTGCCTGCGTTGTGGTGGGAAGCACAGCCTGGTTCACTTCTGTTGTCTTTGACTGGGAGCCTCGTTGGACCTTCCATGACTGTGTCTGATCTTCAGCATGGGGAAGTAGAAAAGGCTTGAGCCTCCTCTTGTGCATCAGTTTAACTGGAAACTGTCTACTCGGAGGTGAATCTAAGGCAGATGCGTGTCGCAAGAGAGTTGGGTTCAAAAGGTTGATATGTTCTTGATGGCTGCTTAGACGCTAGGTTTTTTTCCCCCAATGGTTAACTGTCATGTTTTGTGTCTTAGATATCTGTGCAGTGTATGCATGTACAAGGAGACAGAATACACCCCTTGTGATTACAGCAGTCAGCTTGCAGACTGAGGTGGCTGGCAACAAAAGCGTTCATGGAGATTTTCCCTCCGTTTGAGAGTACCAAGTTGGGGCTGCTTTAGTGACAAGCTGACCGAGGGACACCAGTTCAGGAGAGCAACGGCTATACTCCACAGTTTTCTGTGATTCTCTGCCAGCTCCGCTGTTATTTGGAAACCTTGCCCATGTGAGCAAGACCAGCTGCTCTGGACCTCCTCCGCTATGTGGAAACCAACATGCAAAGCGGATATGCTCTTGTGGTTGCCTGTCTTGTTGGTAGGAATTTGGGACCTACAGAGCAGTAGTCCTAGGAGGACTGGGCTTGGCATGAAACTGTGGATGTCAAGAATGGGCCTCAAAGCAACCAACTGATGTGAAAATTGTGATGCTGACTTGTGAACCGCTGTTATTAATTGAGTAAGCAGCAACAGGACTTGAAAGAGTCTTCCAGGGGTCACCTAGCCCAGTTCTCTGCTCTAAGGCAAGACCAGCTCATATCTAAATAGATGTTTCTATGGCCTGGTCTTGAAAACCTCTGCAGATGCCAATTCCGTAGCCTCACCAAGCAATGACTTCCAGTATGGCACTGTCATTCCCAACTGGAAGGCTTTTCCTGACATCTAACCTAAATCTTCATCATTGCAATTTAGGTCTGGTTTTGCTTTGTCCGATCTGCCGTGGGAAAGGAGAACAGGTTATTCACTTCTTTCCAGCTACTTGTCATGTATTTTAGAGATAGTTATTGTGTCTATCCTCAGTCTTCGCTAGACCGAACAACCTAGTTCCTTCAGTCATTCTTTGTAGGTCATGTTTTCTAGGCTGCAGAGAAGTCTTGTTCCCCAGTGGACTGTCAAATCAATCTGCTTCCTTTTTTTGAAGCATTATGCCCCAAACCAGCTGGCTGTGCGAGGGCGATGCTAAACAGAGAGAAAGGAGTTTGTACAGGCCGTCTGCTGGTCACCAGGAGCTCAGTGTGTCAGTCTCCACAGGGAATAACAACACAGGGAATAACAAGCTCCTTGAGCAAGGCATCGTAACTGGCACACATGCTTCATGGCCTGGCCTCAGAGAGGGAGAACCTCCTTGGCATGTGGGCTGCTGCCTCTGAGGTTCCCACATGTCCGAGCGGGTTGTTGGAGCTCCAGTGGAGTTTGCAGCCTGGGCTGAGTTTGTTGGGAGGACTACAGGGTCCCTGAAGTATCTGTGAGCAGGTCTTTGCTGTTTTAGTCCCGACTTCCATTTTTGTTGTTACTATCTTTTCTGTCAAGCAGAAATACATGAAAAAGAAGAGGCTGAGGGAAGGGAGTGGAGTACTTAATTTCTCCCCTTGGCTCATGCAGCGAGTTACCTGAGTTTCCAGACAGCCTCTCAAGCTTTGCCTCTTTAAAAACTTGGCGGATTGCCATTGCTTTAGGAATTAATTTTTTTTTTCTTTACTCCTAGAGTTTCAGCTGATTTCATAAGCAACTGTTGGAGTGTGGTGTGTGGGGAGACCTTGTGCAATGAAACCAAACCAAGGGACCATCCTTATTGTCTTAGTGTGACACAGGCTGAGGAACCTCTTCTGCCTTGAAATCACAGTTTATGCTTGGGCTCAAAATAGGCCTCACAGAAAGCAGTTGCATGGGAGGGGCCAGCTACCCAGCATGTTTTTTTCAGCAGCAAAACTGGTTGCTCACCAGCCCCTCTTTCCTTGCCATTAGTCTGCCGTAAGTTACCTTCTCCTCCTCTGCAATGACCAGGAATTCCAGCATCAAAGTCAAGCCACCTCCTACCATACAGTCACACGTCAGCAAAGCAAGTTCCCGAAACATGGCCAACAGGTACCTTGCAGCCAAACCGCTTGCCCAAAGCTGGGCATCAAGCCCATGTCCCAACTGGCATTACCTGTGGCAAAGGAATGACTAAAGGAGCCCTCCAGCCTTTTTCCCAGAGCTCAGGATCACACCCCTGTGCATTTTTCTCTCTGCTCCTTGATGGATGCTTCCCTGCTTTCCCCTCCCGAACGCGTGGGCTACGTGCCAGCCCTGGGAGTTGTGCAAGCACTCAGCCTTGCAAGGCTGCCAGGCGCGGGGATGTCGCAAGAGAACTCAGGGCTGTTCTTGCAGCATTTTGAGGTGATAATCCTAATTTCCCATTTCTTCAGTAGTGGCAACAGTTTTAAAGGATGGAAGATAATTACCCTGTGAAACAGATTTGATTTCCTACCAGGTCTTTTGTCTCTGCCAGGTAGTCTTAAAACTTGAGGGAGAATTTTATAACACATGACTGATCATTCAACAGTTCACGTGTGGATTCGACCTTGGAGTGTTTGTACTGACTTGGTGGAGCTGTTGAATACAGATGGGTTTTTTACTTCCTCAGTATTTGTTAAACATTTGGGTCTTGATCATCTGCTGACTTGCTGTTTCAAACTGCACATGCCAACAAGCAAACTCTACTGTTTGCACCGCTTGATCCCCTGCCACACTGTGGGTTAAACAATAACTGAGTCGGGACATTCATTGCTTGGGTGAAGCATCTCTTGGAGCTTGAAACAAGAGCTCTGCTCCAATTCACGGCAAGATTTATGGCCTGGCAGATAAATTGGATTTAGCAGAGCTGAAGCTGTAATAAAATGATTGTATCAGATTGCAGCATGTGTATGGGGGTGTGGATGGGGAGGTCAGGTGGGGCTCAGATACCTCTTGAAAATGTTGACTTTTCTTTTCTGTCCTCCCTCTCCTTTAAAGCCTCACTAAAGCAGTGAGGAAGAAACAAAGCAGATAGGTTTGGAAAGGATCAATTCTGGCTGACTGACTTCAGAAGAACGGGTAATTTTAAAACAACAGCATTATTTCTTTGAGGTTGAACTGACTCAGAACATTTATTCTCCCCTTTCTCCCACCCCAAGGGATAGATTTTATTTTGTTGCAAATACAGGTCCAGCCTGAGGAAAAAAAAAAGTTTTTCTTTATTAATTATTTTTTGGGGGGAATCTTCAGGGAGAATTCAGCCCATGTGTTAAAATCTTTGAGAAATGGACTGTACCTTGCTAGTGTCTTTCTTTCTCTGCTCGTTCATTCTCCTGCCTTGAAACACCTAGTACCTAAAACAGGGAAAAAGCAGAAAGAGACTGCTGGCAGTAGAAGGAAAGGACGATGGAAGATCAACATTATCTGTCTGCTCTGTCCAACACCCTGCTGGAATTAATGCTTTGACCTATGATTGTTTGTTTGCTGGTTTTGTGCAGAAGACAGGATGCTATTGATGAAGTGCTGGATGGAGGCAGACCAAAGCTGCGGAGCAAGCCAGGCCAACAGTGTAGGTACAACCACTGATGCATCTGGAAAGGACAGGCCTGTACCTGGCTTCAAATCTCACATTCAGGTTGTTGCTCTCCTGTCTGAGTAGGTCTGTCACTGGCTAGGATGGCTTTTGATATGTATTTTGGGTTTAACCACCCATTATTAGTATGCGTTCCCTGGCTGAGAAGGGTAGGCCAGCACCAAGTCTGTGTGATGGCAGGAAGCTGGCACTGTTTATTCCTGGGTCTCCTCAATGCAGAAGAGCTGTAGAAGGCTTCTTGGACATGGTTGTATGCTCCAGAGCTCCCTGGGAGGTGATGAGAGCCAGCCATGTGCTGTAACATCCTTGGGATTAAGTGGTCTCTCCCTGGGAAAAAAGGAAGGAGGGGGAGGAATGCGTCAGGGCATTATGAGAGGAGAGGTGACTTTACTCCTCAGGAGCAAAGCAACTCACCTTCACCATGCTTCAGAGCCCCACGTTGCCTCCAGGACTCTCCAGCCATGCAGACTAACATGAATTACGTTAACGTACATTCAATGTAACATAGTCCAAAGCTTGATTTTACGAAGGCTATAAAGTGAACTGGACTGGGGAGGTGGGTCAACTTTCTCCCTACAACTAGTTTTCATTAAAATTATTTAGAGGGTGTGCCTGCACCTTGTCATGGAGTGCAACCCAGGGACTGACAGATGCCCATGGGAATATGTATTGGTCGACAGCTGGCTGAGCGTGAGCCAGCAATGTGCCCAGGTGGCCAAGAAGGCCAACAGCATCATGGCTTGTATCAGGAATAGTGTGGCCAGCTGGAGTAGGGAAGTGATCGTGCCCCTGTACTCGGCACTGGCCACATGAGGCCACACCTTGAATACTGTGTTCAGTTTTGGGCCCCTCAGGACAAGAAGGACACTGAGGTGCTGGAGCGCATTCAAAGAAGGGCAACGAAGCTGGTGAAGGGTCTGGAGAACAAGTCCTGTGAGGAGTGGCTGAGGGAGCTGCGGTTGTTCAGCCTGGAGAAGAGGAGGCTGAGGGGAGACTGCATCGCTCTACAACTACCTGAAAGGAGGTGTAGTGAGGTGGGTGTTGGTCTCTTTTCCCAAGTAAGAAGTGATAGGATGAGAGGAAACGACCTCAAGTTGCACCAGGGGAGGTTTAGATTGGATATCAGGAAAAATGTCTTCACTGAAAGGGTTGTCAGGCATAGGAACAGGCTGCCCAGGGAAGTGGTTGAGTCACCATCCCTGGAGGTATTTGAAAGGCATTTAGATGTGGTGCTTGGGGACATGGTTTAGTGGTGGACTTGGCAGTGCTAGGTTAATGGTTGGACTTGATGATCTTAAAGGTCCTTTCCAACCTAAATGATTCTATGAAGGCTGTAGCAGTGGATCTGGGCATAATGTAACCTCCTCTGGGGAGAGCTGTGCGTCGGGACTTGTTCACTTGGCTGCAGTGCTATCCTGCTCTACTTGCTTGAGATCTGCCCAGCATTGCTGTTGATTCTCCCTGCCACACCTTCTGCAGGGAGCAGATAAGCACTTTTGGGGGATGATGTAAGGTTTTCCATGTTCAAATGCTACAACACTGATTTTAGGGCAACAAAGCGAAGTTACATCCTACCTGATAATGAAGAGTGCTGCTCAGATAGATTTGACCACTTAGTTTCATATCTTGTTCAATCTGGAGAAACAGCTGATGTTCATGGAAAACAGGTGATCACAGTGCAATAGCAATGCTGAGTGAGAGTGGTTGTCGGTTAGGTTGCACAGGAGATTTATTTACATTTTATATATATTTACAGAGGTAATAGTACTAGCAAATCAAGTAATAGCAATAGACTGCAATAGTAGTTGCAGTCTGAGAGAAGTGTGTCTGGACATTTTGTGGACGCAGACATTTTCTGGCATTGAGGACTATAGTCAGGAGAAACCCTGCTCATTCCATTAAAAATAATGTTCATAATTGGTCTGTTCAAAATTCACCAGTACAGATCATTGCTTTCCAGAAGCAGCGTTTTATGCTTTTCATTGGACATTGCTTACAGCATCAGTGGACAGTGCAAGGAGAAAAATGTGCTCATTAGGTATGAACTTAATTGAGAGTGACATGGCTGGGTATTAATATTAGTCTTGCTGCAGGCTTTTCCTTTCCTTTTTTGTGTTTATAGTCATGCTAGTTGATACTGAGCATGTTATCCGTTTACCGAATTCCACAACAGCACCGCCAATAAAAGGGATAGATTTCCCAGTGCCTTTCTAAATGGAGGTGCAGCATCAGAGGTACATCTCCTCCAGATGTGGGAGCCAGAACAGCAAGTGCAGGAGGGCAGGGCTCTGCCTGGGTCCAAGCACCGGGTCACCCTTGCTACCAATGTGACCTTTTTTTGATGGTATTTCTGTTTGCAGGAATCTGTGTTTATGGTGGTTATGGTGGCTTATGGAATTTAACTTGGCATTTGTTTTTCTGGGGAACGGTCTAGTGACAAGAAGCTGGAGCACATTTCTTTGGGGTCCTGTCCCTGGGTACTCCTGTCTCTTCCCTCTTCCCCCTGAACGTGCTTTGGAGAAGAAATAAATTAATCAGATGAAATGGAGGGGTCCGTTTTCACTGACAACAAGAGAAGCACGCTGGGAAACGTGGGTGAGCACGGGGCTCTGATTGGCGCAGAGGGAGGCGGTGTTTTGTATAAATAGCGGGATGTGCTCCTTTGTGCTTGAGAGGTTTCCCATGTAAGGCAGAGCAAAGATGACAGGTGTGTTGCTGTCACAACTAATTCAACTCTTTTTTGGTACATAAGCTTTTTTTCTTTTAGGGCAGGCTTCCTTTCTTCCCAGCCTTTCCTCGCCCCTGTGGACTCTGCACGTAGACCTGCGAGGCAGGGAATGTGCAGATGCCCGTTGCAGGGTGGTTTGCGGCTGCATGGTCCCTGGCTCCACGCACTCTCCTGCTGCTCACGACCAGGACAAACAATTATCCAGAGCGGTTTGTCTTACAAGTCAGTGCCATCTGTGCAGGGCGCTTTGTTTGCCGAACAAAAGGATTTGGAGGGGCTGAGGGGCTACGGCTTTAAAAAGCCCCAGTTGAATGGAAGAAAGGATGCTGTCACCCGCTTCTAACTGCATGCGAGAGCATTATCCCCTCCTGAAACGTTCAGCGTCACTTTTATTACCTGCAGCCGTGCCAGTGCTCGGCAGCACAGTGTTTATTTGGGGACAGGGTAATAGATTCAGTCATTCTGCCTGCTACTGATACATTTTCTTTTGTTTATGTATGTTTTACAGGGTTTGGTCTGACAGTTTTGTCTCCTGGGTAATTAGCTGAATTATTTGAATTATTGAAGGCTCTGAAATTAACACTGTAATTTTTAATAATTAAAATAAAGTAAACCTGAGCCTGTTTCACGAGTTAGGTTATTTCCTCTTCCTGATTTTGAAGGTGTGTGTGAACTTGTTTGGAAGAATGTGAGCACTCAAGCAGCTTGGTTTTAAAATTTTGTTTAACAAAAATATGGGGAAAAAACCTAGGTCTCCTGTAAGGTATCTAAAAACATCCAAGCCTTAAAAGAAAACAGTGGTAGGTAGAAGTCAGTGTGTGGTACGCACTGCTGGTAGCAGTCTTTCCTGCCCACTGCTCTAGGCAAATACTAGAGTGTGTTATAGAGTATCCTAGAGCAGGGAAGGAGCTTTACAGGTAGATTATTTTCTTTTTTTTTTTCCCTTAAGTTGTAACACTGCCCTCAAAACTTTTACTGGCTTGATTATATTGTGTTTAGATATACTAAAAATTCTTCAAACATTTGGATTTAATTTTTCAAGTCAATATTGGGACTTCTGTTTGCTGTGGAGTTGGGAATATTCCTCGTTTGCTGTTTAGGAATTGTAGGATGGTGGATTTCAAGAAGCACGCTTTGCTTAACTCCAGTGTTTAGACTGAGGTTCTGGTCTTTGTTCCCTAACTTTGGGCCAGTTGCACCCAGTTGCTAGTTGCACATCTATGAACAACTCAGGCTTATATCTCTTGACAAGGGTTTACAAAATCTGGCTCTTACCTTTCTATACCAGGTTTTACTGTTTCTTGCAGAGTTAAGAGCTGTAAGCGTGGGTAATGACATTTACATGTCTGTGGAGCTGCAGCGAGGGAAGGGGATGCTCCCCATGGGGGTGGTCAAATGGGGACTGAGAAGCTCAAGTCCCACCACCTGCCAGGGATGAGCATTTAGTGGCAGTGAGGGAGCAATGGGAGGCAGAGCAATGGCCAGGATGGGTCAGAGGATAATTCAGGCTGGAAGGGACCTCGGGAGATCTCTAGTCCAACCTGCTTCTCAAAGCAGGGTTGGCCATGAGATCAGAGGAGATTCCTCAGAGCATTGTTCTCTTGGGTCTGGAAAACCTCGAAGGCTGGAGACTGCTCACCCTCTCTGGGTAGCCTGTTGCAATGCTGGACTGAAGGAATGAGGAAGCTCCACAGGCCTATAAGTCTTTCTGTGTCTCTACTTGTGCCTATGGTAATGTCTAAAGCCGCAGAGGAGAAGGTCACAGGTGGGTTAGGAGATCCAGAGAATGGGAGTGGGTCCAGCACCAGTGAATTTAACTGGTTTGTCTGTGCACACCCAACACTTTTTATTGATAAACATACTGTGGTTATTTCCTTGGTGACACAGTCTGTTATGGCAACAGCTGGCTCCGAGTTTGCAGCCTGCAGGTAAGGGGGAGGAGGTGATGGAGACCTTGTGTTGGCCAGGGCAAGGGCTGGCGCCAAGGTGCTGTTTTTTCTAGGGTGGGAAATATGGGCCATGAGCTCCAGTTGCTGCATGAGACTTCACTGCTGCTCTCGAAGTTGCCAGCTGCTGCGGGGCGCTTGCCAAGGAAGGGCTTGAGGATGTGGCTTTGCCTTGTGAAATGTCAGCAGCTCTTATGCTTCAGACTGGTCACCACATGATAAAGAGGAGCTGGTGTGTGGTTACAGTGCTGGATTGGGCCTTGGGGGACTGGGTTTGGCCTCAGACTTCTTGTGTGACCTTAGGCAAGTCACTTAGCTTCTCTGTATCTTGGTTGCCATCTGTGATATGGGGATAGCAAGGCTTCCATTAGTCGTGTCCAACTGAACCATAAGCTCTTTGGGCAGTGGTGGCTTTGCTGGGCATTGCAAAATGGGGCTTCAGACTCTGCTGCGGGTTGTCCGGGTGCTGATGCCACGCCCAGCTCCAAGGCCAACATACTTGGGTAGACCACTGCTTTAAACATAAGGAAGATTGCATTATGAGCCAGGAGGACACATTTCCTAAAGCTTGCCACCCACCGGTCAGTTTGAGTGGGCTGGGGTGCCAAGCGTCAGGTCCCACGCACTTGGCATGGTATGGGGGACATCTCTCCTTCCCTGCGGAAGGAGGCTCTGCTCGCTTACCTCTCTGCAGCTTTGCTGTCGCATTTTGGATTTGCAGAGCCTCTTCGCTCTCCACAGAAGCAGAAACACCTGCTTATCCCATTCAAGGTCCTGTGTGGCAGTGGGTGGCTCAGACCTGCCTGGACAGGGTTTCAGCATCTCTCTTGGAGGACCTATTTGGGCTGAGTTTGCCGAGCTTAGGGGGAAAAGGGGCTGGTGGGAGGTACTGGAGGTGGCTGCATTGTGGTCCCCATCTCCGAGGGGTTCACAGGCTTCTGAGTTCTTGCTCCATCTTGGACCTATTTATTGCCACTGACTATTTGCAGGAAAATAAGAGGCATTCTCAAATAACACTGCTGTTAAAGCACATATTTTAAAGATTTTTAACTTTCTCTACCCTCTGGCCTATGTTCCCTCTTGTCCCCTTGCAGAGGAATGGGTGAAGTGTGAGGGGATCACTCAGGACATGTGTGTTCCTGGGCAATATTCACCAGAGCATCTCCCAAATCACTTGCAAAGAAACATCTCAGCATTCAGATGCCGAGCTGGTACTTCAGAAAGCTCCTTCAGATTAAATACTTGGCAAATCCATTTTCACATCTCTGAAACTGTGGGAAGATTTTTTTAATTGGAAAATCTGGTTCGGTCCCTTCCTAATTTTCAGGAAAGACTGATGGAAGGATTATGACCAACCCTAATTTTGCAAATGAGGTAAGGAAGCAAAGCCAGTATAATAAAACCACAGGGTAATGTGTCATCTTGTGCCCTTTCTTCACTCACTAGGCGCATACAGTTTAGTTGTAATGATGTGTGAACTTTTTTCCAAGTAAATCTTCTGGAATATGTTTTGCCAAAGGAAAGAAGTCTCAGTAATACCAGATCTCATGATATCTCCCTGCTGTTTGGGGCATGCAAATTATGGGCGAGTTTCTAATGTGTTAAGTTCCCACAAGCCTAAACCAAATCCTTAAGGAGAAGCCAGTGGGAAAGACATTTCCCAACA
>VZTV01028795.1:6216-30995 GCA_013400875.1 Anhinga rufa
GGCGGCGGCGGCGGCGGCGGGCGCCCGCCCGGGCGGCTGGGAGGGGCGGCGCTTCCGACGGGCGAAGGGCTGCAGCGGGCGCCTCGCGGGGCTTCCCTTGGGTGGGAAACCAGCTCCTCAGGAACCGCTGAAGGCTTTGTCGTCCGGGCGTCAAAAAACCCTCCCAGCTGCAACAGATCACACTGCTGGTGTTGCTGGATGTGACCAGGTCATTTCTAGACACAATACATTTAAGGGAACGTAAGTGTCGAGCGAGCAAGAGCTCGGGCAGGATTTCCCTGTTCAATGAGAGAAGGCGTGAGACAGAGGTCTTGGAAACAAAGTGAGAGAACCCGAGGTGATGCGAATGGGAGAGAGCTTGGAGTCAAGAGCCCGCAGGAATCACGGGGTGCGAAGTGAACCCTCGTTCTGCTGACACAATCAAAGGGCAGAGCTGTATCTGAGAGATGAGAAGAAGTACTGGAGAAATGAAGCTTCGAAACTGAAGGTGGCATGAGGTTTTCTGGATTTTGAATTTGGAGGTTTCTGAGCAGAGGAGCAATACACTCAGGAATGAACAAATCATTGGAATTAAACATTCCACTCAGATTTTCCCTAACAGGTTAGCTGTGGTGGTACAGAGAACAACCTTTGCCGCCAAATACATGACTGCGTGTCTTAGCTAAACCGGTAACCAGGTCTCTTAATGCAGGGTTTTTTTCCAGGCTGGGAATTCCTTTTTCCAGTGTAGAATGGGAACCTCCAAAATTACTTGAATCTGTCAAAATGTCTGTGCCAGGACAGCAGCTTACACAGGCACCTTGGTCTCTCCTGATGAGACACAACGGTTCAGTTTCCTGAGGGCTGATCTAGAGTCCTGGGCTAGTCAAAGTCCTTGGGTTTAATTCAGTGTAATCGGGTGAGGTATAAAGCCTATGCTACACTGCGGAGCAGAGTAGATGATAGAGTGATGTTCTTAAATGCCACAAAACTCTGTGAAAGAAAGCTGCAAAGAAGCATGAGGAGGGAACTAGGCAGAATGGCAGCTAAAAGGTCGGAGTCTCCAAATCCAGCAGATTTGGGGCTCTCCGAATGCTTTCTAATTCTCTGTTAGAACAGGGTTGTCATGGTTTGAACCATGATCCCGTAGCAGTCATATAGTACTGAAGTAACGTCTACTGAAGTGTTTAATTGCTTTGTTGTGTGGGGAAACGCCTTGAGCTACTCCCCTAAGAGCTAATTTTAATTACTGAGTTTAAAATATGTTAATTTTATGTTTAAATAGAAATAATAACATCCCAATAAAACGTAATCAAATTATAATACCAGTTGCTTGCATAGTCAACCTAAATCGCCTATGCAGAATCCTTTACAATTAGTGATTGAAACTGCAAAGTCTAAATGGTTTTTGAGACTTTGATAATGTAAGAGCGGCTGCACTGGATCTGCCCAAAAGGTCTGTGTAGCTCAGTATCATGTCTCTAACAAGGGCAAAACCCGAAAGTCCAGGGAAAAGTACAGCACTTTTCCACTCTCCAGCCATCTGGCAGCTCAGGGATGTCCTGAGCCAAGCTTCCCCTCTCTGTCTGCAGTACATCCCACTAGACTTTGCCCAGTCTCCAGCTGAACCCACGTGCACTTTTAAAATCTTGCGATACCCTGTTGCAGGTGCTCTGAACCGTACTTACGTGAAAATCTCATCCTTTTATTTGTTTTTCAATGTGCCACCTGTTACCTTCATCCGATACTCTGCATTTCTTGCATCAAAAGAAGCAGCGGACAATCTGCTCCTCTCCATGCTCCTCACGTTTTTAGCTCTGTCATTCCCCTGCCCAAGATACTGCTTCTTCAGACCCAGGAGTCCTAGCTGTTGCATAAATGAAAGCCATCTCATGCTTCTGAGTACCCTTTCCTGCCCTCCTCTGAACTTCTCCAGTTCTGTTGCACCTTTTCTGTAGTGGGGGACCAGAACTGCAACTGGTATTCAAGATGCAGTAAAATCACCAGCATAATTATGATCCCTTCCTAAGGGTGATACCGCAGATCTTAACATGCTGTGCTGGCCCAGTCAACAAATCTTTCTATCAGTCTATAAATTATTGCATAGAAAGTTTTTATTTAAAGACCACATCTATCCACAGTTCTCATTTCCTAAATTCCTAGTGAAATCATTGAATGATTTCACCAGATACGCTAGATTAAACAGGACTACAGGAATGAAAAAGTGTGTTGCTGGTTCCTTAATTATTTTCAGGCCTGGGCTTACATCCACTGAAATCAAGAGCAATGGAACTGGTCTCCCACTCTGTAACTCAAAGTGATTTAGAATTAAAAGGAACCAGTATTTATCTACAATTTAAAGCTACAATTACAACTTGAAGGTATTCTTTACGCATATTGAGCTGTACTGTTCCTGACAGCTGAGATACTTACTGTTCTTCTGTGTCTTTTTAATAGTATCTCAGTTTCATACACAGCATAAGTACATGCTCCAAATCATTAATTATTTCTTGTCCCTAGGCTTGTGCAATTTTATCTAGCACAGACATTTATAAGACAATACACTAGTCTTCAAATGAAATTCATGACTTTGCTTACCATTGCTTTGGAGTGATAGTAAAAACAAAATGCTCGTACTTTCAAAACACTACAATGAGGTAGATGATAGCATTAGCTGGATACATTAATGGTAGCTATAGTTTTAAATATAGAAACCTAACAGCTGGCACTGACAAATGCACTAACTGCCCAGTATAGAGTTTTGTCTTTTTCTCAGAGACATCCAGCTACTGTTAAAGACGGCACAGATGCTTCTTAAACTGACGGCTGATTGTCAGCTGGCATGATGTACGTGCGGAGGTGATTTACCTCTGCCCACTGTTGCATTCCACAGCTCCTCCAAATGGGAGAAACTTGGGAAAGAACAGGTACGTTGACAGGTTGGAGGTGACCGATTTGCACAGGAATCAGTAATGCCAAAACAACCATGTAATCTTCAAGAGGGTCTGTGCTTCAGGGAGAAACACTATACTTTAAAAATCTGGGGGGAAGAAACCTCCAGAAATGTACAGTTATTAAGTTTAACTCACTTCTTGTCCTTTTTTCATAGTGATTTATTTACTGAGGACTGAAGCTATGTGTAGGTGATGCCATACTAGATTTTCAGATATTCTGTGTGAAGGTTGCTAGCGCTTAACACTAGCAGTGTTCTGAAACTCTGTTAAACATGAGTAGGGTAGAAATCGCTTGTATTGACGTCATTTATGGAAACAGTTCCTCTTTCAGCCTGACACAAGACACTGTTCAGTGAGACCTGGGGCAGCACTGCCCTTTTGGGGACTTCAATTCAAATATCGGGACAATTGCCTGCGCATCTGGGAAAACTGCCAGGCAGGCTATTACACAAAAAGCTGCGCCGTAGTAGCCGATGGGGACGCTCACTGGGCACTCTGCACTGGCAGAAAAAAATCACTTCATGGATCAGCTGCTCAAGGAGAGGTTCCAGAACAAACTGGTCCCAAATAACCATGTTGGTATTTCCCAGTGCAGACTGGTAAGCAGGACTACTGGAAGAGTCGCAGGCTGGCTGCTGCCTTGTGCTGTCATCTGTTACCATCAGCTCCTGCTGCTGATGGTTACGTTCAGCCCAAAAAGGACCTATGAAAGTTTTCTCTTGATCTCAATGGAAATCTAGATCTCGTATGGGAATTCTACGTGTCTTTTGAACTGGCTGAAGAAAGGGTCAAGTGTTGCCATTTACACATTTCCACCTTGCAGAACAGAAGCAAAAGGAAATCCTGATGTTCCTGTCACTGGGAGAAGGACAGCATTTTCCATTTTTTCAAGCATTTATAAGAGTGTTATTAGAGAAAAGGAGAAGGGGGGTTGAGAGTGCTTACAGCTTTGATCCGTGTTTCTGGACCGATCTCTCCCAGGGCTCTGCAGGAAGGTAGGTACTTCCTTTGCATTTGATCTCTCTTACCCAACTGGGAAGAGTGGGAAGACCATAAAAATACCGGACGCCTTACAGGAACCATGCCATACGTACTTGTTTCTCTCAAAAGGGCTTAAGAGGCTCTCGACTTGCCTGATAGAGGACTAAGAATCTGCTGAATGAAAAACAATATTGGATTTATTACAGCATTATCAGGAACTGAACTGGGAAGAATTTGAGAGGTATCATCAAACTAGCATCAAACTCCTCAAGTACTGAGCAGTACAAGCATCTGTCTGCTCTGGCACCACGTGGAAGCAGATAGGCTCATCCCTCCGCTGTCTTTAAAGGTGCTATGTAAATGACAGCAAACTAAATATCCTGCAGAAGCTGGTATCTCCTTACTGCTAAGCATTTGCAGGAGATTAATCTAGATTTTCTGGTTTTTGCTTATTTAAGTTACACTTTCTCAACTCTGCTTAGCTAATCAGGTGGTAATAAAACTAAGAGGTCTGTATTTTGCAAGCTTTTATTCATTTTTTAAAGTCTCAGGGGAATATCTACATAAGCAAGAGTTTGCACATTCTGAGCTATGCTGATTTAAGTAGCAAAAAATATGCTCGGGACTTTAATATCTGATGAATGCTGCCTTATATTTGAAACCTTGTCCCTAGTGGAACCCATTACAATAATGTTTATACAGGTTTATGCTATAAATGCATGATATCTTGCCTACAGCAGAATATGTTGGCATTTACTGATAAAAAAAAACCACAAAAAACCTGTGCAAATGCGCTATATCCCAGAATATGGATTGCTATAGACATAATTATGCCCTTTTATTAACAAATAAAGCAATGGAAAATATAATTTGTTAACATAAAAAGGGCTTCATACAGCAGGCAGAATTGATAGGAAGCGCACCCTGGATCTCCTGCAATGTGTGTGAATGGGAAGCCAGCCAAATCCTACAGAATTAAAGGAAACTTTCAGAAAGCTGTGATGTACCACCCCAAGCTCTTCCAGCCTGACTACAGTCAGCGTCAGAGCTAAACAGGACATCAGGTGAGCCTCTTGGATAAGGCTAGCAACAGATCTAAACTCCACTTCTGCAAAAATAGGCTCCAGTACACCTGGATCTTTAGGTGCCAAGCGCACACAAAGCCTGGAGAGAGGTGCTGGCTGTCGCAGTGGAAAGCGGGGAGATGACAGTGATGGATCGGCACATGCTTAACATCAAATAACAAGAAGAGGCGATGTCACAGCAATATTCCAGTTGCACAGGTGACCTGCTTTCAACTCAAGCGGTATTTGTCCTGTAATAGGCCTGGCCAGGTCACACAGGTATCTACATCCATGGTTTTCTCTGCATTAAAAACCGTTGCACCAGCACAGCAGCACCAATATACTTCAAAATAAACTGCCTCAAGAGAACAGGGTAGAGCCCTTCTCTCCTCCTCCCCTTGCCACTACCCGTCCCCTGACAGAGAAGATCCTTTACGTGGGCTTTTATATTGTGGAGTGACAAGGGCCAAGGACAGGAGTTGGAGAGGGCGCTTCCAAAGATGGGCCTCCTCTTCCATACCTCATCATGCTCTGAACCGTAGATAGAAGAAAATGCTCTCCCGTCACGGAGCACCAAGCTTGCTTTAAGCCATAAAAACTTAAGGATTCAAGCAGTGGTGTGGGAACTTCATCCCCCGGATAGGAGTGAACAGACTGACAACGCACAGTGCTGTGGCATGAGAAATACAACCTTATTATTAATACACTCAACTGGAACAGAAAAAAACTCTGGCTTAGACACAGATCTCTTGTATAAGCTCCATTACTTAGTATATTCATGACTTTATTTTTCTCTGTAAAAAGGGAATTATGTTATTTCTTGTTTCATCCTTGGGGCTGAGGAGATGAAAACCATTTCTCACTTTGTGTGGAACAATGAGGCCCTGTTCTCACTTGGGGTCTTAAAGTCTTGCTTTAATGTAATTTAGAAAAAATAAAAATGGCTGAGCATTACAGAATGAAACAGAAATGCTAAACTTGATTATTTAACTTCTCTTTCACAAGTAAAACTGATTTACAGGGAAAGGTGCTAACCTGACTTGCATGACTTCATATACATTTTCTCACTGACCTCTTCTACATCTGCCATCAGCACTGCCCTGTTTGTAGACTTTATTAGTGAAACAGATCAGTGACGTACCATTTCTTTAAAAATAACAAATTCATAAGTTCTCCATTTCTCCTTCCTTAAACCCACCACCCCATCTGAAGCCCTGTCTCACAGCCTGTGTCTGAGCACTACTGATTTCTATGATACATTTTGACATCCTGTTTTTATGAGAGCCCAAATTCTCATTTGGTGCCTTGATGTAAATCCATGGGCTTTCCTCTGCCAGATAGGAAACAGAGGCTCCGTGTAAAGATACGGTTGTTCAGTTTTAGAGAAGACTTCAGGGCAATGTCACTGTTACTCATAGGAATTATTCTTTGCTCTGTGAATAATTCTAATAAAATAATTGGAATTAGCTGAGGAGTGAAATATGATTCAACATGAATAAGCGTGGCTGTGCCTAGGCATTAGCGGAGGACTAAATTCAACACCAAATAATAAAAAGAGACTACAGACAGTTTCCATTTGGGAATGCTTGATTTTTTACAAAGGACTAGATAATCTCTAAGCAACAACAACAACAGATAATTGCGTATTCATATCTTGCGGATTGTTATGTTGATCTGTTATTTGGATTCATATCTGAAACCAAGGTACCGTTTCAGATGAGTAGGTGGTCTGACGTTCCCCCACACGGCTGGCCCTTTTGGGTCAGCCTGCGTTCGCCCCATGGAGCGAAGCCGCGGTTGCGCAGTGCGTCTGTGGTGTGCCCACTGCCTGCTACCTCAACCAAAGTGTACCTTTCAGGAGACACGGACAAAAAACCTGCCATACAGACTTAGCTTCAGATAAAATCAGCTGAAAGCATTTTTTTTCCTACCCCTAAATAGCCACTAAAGTAATATGTGTATCTGCATACACAAAAGATTTTGTTCGTATAAAAAATTTAAAACAAACAGAGAACAGTGCCAAGATTATACATTTCATTTCCCAGCATACAAATGAGGATCTAATTTACTCTGGGCTGTTCATGCATTTTGCTTTTAACAAACATCCATATGTCAAATAGACCTTCCACATACTTCCCTGCTGGAGTTTTTTTCCTTTCAACTTGGTAGGGAACATTTGTGATCCTTATTCTACCAAATATATCTAAGGAATATATTTTGCTCAAGGCCTTCTATTTTTTAATTTAAGAGAAACAAATCAATTCATGGCTGGCAGTCTTGCTATTAAGACAGGCATACATCTGTGCAAAAATATCTCAATCCCTAATTAATTACAGAACATTATTAACATTTTAAAATTTAACATTGGTTAATTTATTTACTTTTATAAACATGTCCATATGAAATTACTTCTTAAAGACCACTTTCCCATCTTTGACTGCAGTTTTAAAATCTGGGGAGTTCAGCATAGATATGGAGGTATTTGCTTGTATCAAAATTATTTTATATTCAGGTGGTTCCAAATCCTTTATGTAATGACTTCAATAACTGAGGCTTGACACTTCACTCCTGCCTCATGCAGCACTGACAGCCAGCATTAATGGGAGTTTTCTCCGATTAAAGGAAAGAGGCTGAGAGTCATATTCTTTAAAATTAATACTTGTTATGAATGTATAATGCCAAAATCATCCCAGGTCATATTTCTCATACACCACAGCATATCAAATTGAGCTTAATTTTAAGTCAGCTTAGTAAATACTCCACAAAAATATGCACAATCAGAGTCAAAATGACTCTTGTGTTGAAGAAGATTTACTTATTGATCAGGTAAAGAGTTGCACATAAAATGACTATCAACTTCGATCAGTTGTGATCAGTTATTTTGTATGACTCATTAGTGGAACTGATAAATTTTGAACAGCTGTAAACTTTTGTAAGATGCCTAATTTACTTATTTGTTTAAAAGACTGTGATCAGTCTTGAACATTGAGATAAATTATACTCGGATATGCACTTCTTTAATACAACTTGCAACAAGTGTTCTGGCAGCCATCCAGTCTTTTCCCTCAGTTACAAGTTCAGCATTTTTAGTGGAGTTACATAACGCATAAGGTTCATTTGTAATCTTTAACCTATTTATTCTCTCTTACCTTTCTGTGATCCTATTAAAGATATGATATATAAGGCAAACAGTAAAACACTTGGTTCTCCGTATACTCGTTATTCACACTACTCTCATCCAGTTCAGTCATGAAAAAGTATCTATAACAACTGTGGTGTGAGATAGGCATTGTACCAGGGCGTCAAAGGAAGTGAGCGGTTTTCATTCACAGATAATACAATGGCGTTGCTTTTTGTGGCCTGTAACTACATCTGCACTGCTCACTGAACCATCCAAATCTACACTCAACTAAAGAAAAGGACATTTGGCCAAAAATCAGATACATTTTTAATTGGTATCTTAATGTGCATATTCAAATACTAATCCTTGATAGAAACGTGTATCTGAAGCAGTATTGTCAACTCTGTTAGACAACTTGGTAGCCTTATATGGTTTTTATCTACATTTTTGTGTGAATTTTTTCACATGTAAAATCACAAATCAGAAGCCCCAGCTTTAGAGACATGACTCCTAATTGCCAAACTTAGTTCTGCTCTGCTTCGGCCAGCCTCACCTACAAGCACTGAGGAAACTGAAAGGAATACATCAGTGTTTTCATGGATTTTACAGATTTGTCATATATATCCACTACTATATCCAGCAGTGCTGTAGAGATGTAGCAAAAAGCCCCAAAAAACCACCACCACTACCCCCACCCAAAAAAAAAAAAAAAAAAAAAAAAAAACCAGCAAAAGAGAAAAAACGAGGAAGAGATGAGAGGAAGGTGTCAGTGACTAATAGCATGAAACACCTTCCTGGCTTTATCCACTGGCAAGACGGTTTGACAAGACAGGTGGACTGAATGTCAAGAAGCAAAGGAAAAGCCTAATGCTCTTAAAAACCACACCAAAACAAACCAATTTCTGCCCTCTGATCATGGGCTACAACAGTTTTGCAAGATAATTCATTCCAAATACAGTCTACAACTCACATTAACATCATAGACCAGAGACAACTTTTGTTATCAGAAACTTCCAGAAAGGGTTAAAATGGGGTTTCAGCCCCAAGACCTGGCTGCTTTGACCTTAATTCCCCTCCGGCCAAGTTACTAAGCCCCTGACAAGAAAAAGATACTTGTGCAGAGCATGACCTTAGCTTTAGCTGGGGTAGCATTTGCGTTTTTTCACAGCTTTCATTACTGTAATATCATACATAGGGGTTTTCATTTGTTTGCCATGCAACTTACTCCCCTAAGATTAGTCCTTTTCTAGTCAAGCAGTTTAAAGCTAATCACAGTTGTTATTTTAATCTGTGCTCACCATTAAGAATTCTTGCAGAGCTATTTTGCTTGTTAGCAATTATGGTCTCCCAATGGAAGTTCATGATTACAGCAAAAGCAACCTGTTTAATACTTGGCACCTCTTTAGTATACAAGCATTAAACCCAGGAGCATAGAAGAATGCTAATGCTGGTGATGAAAGTAGAGCAAATTTATTTAACAAACTCTGTTTTTAAAATACGGCATTGGAGAAATGCCATGCAGTCCTCATCCACATTTGTGGTCCTCCCCCTCTGTGTTTTTCATTACGGTAATAATGTTGATCCTTCATTTTATGATTGTCATGTCTGAAAGGCAGGATATCGTAACGCTTTCACCAAGACAGACTAAAGGTTTGGTCCTGGTTCCAGTAGCACTAATAATAAAATTCCCCTGAAAGGTCTTAATAACAAGGTCTGACCCTTGCATATTTAGGCAAGCATCCTATGCTGAAATACGAATTCTTTCTTCTGTTAAGGGAACTAGTAATTGCTGTCACTGATCTATGTGAGAAGACTTAAAAATAATGATCTGCTGTCAAGGTCAATTAGCAAAGACCGCAGGAGCAAATTTCTGCTTCTCATGTGGATTGTCCATGTGATTCTGCCATAAAAATTATACATAGTAATACACATTAGCTGAATTAGATAGAGCATTAAATGACTATGTGAGAAACAACACTGCAGGGGGATCCCCCACTCCTGACCCAGTTCTACCCCATATAAAGTTATTTCCAGACAGGGTAGGGCAGAGTAATCTAAAATAATCCAGTGTTCTGGTTCAAGCCGATACAGTGAGAGTACAGAATCACTATTGTGCATCATCTCCAGTGATAAATGTTGGTGATTTTCATCGATAAGGGTTGAATTTGTCTCACATTGGATGAATTTATTTTGTTCAAAATTGAGAAATGGGGGAACCACTGACAAGTCAAATATGCTATCATTTTCATCATTCTTTGTGTGAAAATAATAATTATAAAATGTGCAGTATAAGAAAAGCTATGTTAAAAAAGTCTGCATCTCCACATACTAGTGAGGTACCTCCACTCGTTGCTGTAAAGGTTTTAAAGAACAGAACGTCTGAAGCTGGGCTAGAGGTCTATTTTAGTAGAAAGCTATAAAACGTGACCTAACCATAGTCAGTTCTCCTGGGACGGCAATTACAGCAATAAATGTTCCACAGCAGATGCTAATGCCGTGTATAAACAGTCGTCCTCTAAAATGAAAAGAAATTTTTGCCCCCACATGTCTTTTAGGGTCTCATTGTACGTGTGGAAATGTAAAGGAAATGTAAAATTGATATGCGCACCATGACATCGGCTTTAGTCTCCTCTGTCTTAGCCCGGCCGCTATAAATCTGTCCCGGCTGTAAGTAACGCTGAAGGAGCTAAATGGTCAGAATTTGTGTCTGTCTTTTTTATTAGCTTGCCTAGAGTAAAGTAGGGGTTATCGGTCAATGTCAGGTTCAGCGCCCAGTGACCCACTGGGTTAAAATCCTGGTAGTCACAAATCAAGAGCATAATGAAGTCTGAGAAGAGGGCTATGCTGATTTATTAGGACATCTGTCTGGCTATAGACAGCCTAGTACTGCCCCTGCATCCTGCGAGCCATTAGCATAATCCTCACCATGAAACATCTGAGAGATTTAAAAGAGAGAAATAAAGTATTCAAAGAAGACTGGCAAAACCAAAAGGGTTTTATTTTGTAAGTCTTAAGTTTTTATGCCAATACCCCATAAAAATAATATTTTTAATAAATTAGTATTAAAAATAAATTGCTGTCTTTGGTTTTCCAAAAACACTGAATTTTCAGAACACATCTGAATGTCTGTTCATAACAAAATAAAGTCACTACCCCTACTTTTCAAAGCTTTTTTAATCTTTTATTATTCATTTAATTTAACCACCGTAGTGTCATCGACATAAATTATCACCTTCATTCTTACAAAAATAATCTCCCAAATTCTGTAATCTTAAATGTAAACTTCAATTTTTGTGCCAATTACTTTGGCTACTTTTAAAAGAAAGCAGAAATTAAACACAAACTTTCTGAGTTTTGCTTTTAAGGCAAATCCATATCATAAACGCTGTATGCTGCAATTGCCATAATACTACTTTATATCCTATAGGCCAAGAAGTTTGTGAGAAGCATGCCAACTAGTACTGTCACGTGCAAAGCTACTTTTTTTTGTACATGAGAGGCATTCAACTGAAAAATCAGACAGATCATTATTTGTTCCTTGATCAGAACTAAGGTGAAATAGGTTTTAATCTATGAAGATTGAATTATTCCCTGAAGATTACTTTATATTTGACTATGTATTAATAAAAATCGTCACCGCTCGTATGTCTTCAGAAAGAAGAGTTAAATATTACATGTTTTGATATGGCTGTGAATGTTGAATGAGTTTCATCACTGGTACTATTCCATTTCCTCTGTATGAAGTGCTATCCCAGTTAGGAATTTAGCTGGTAACTATAAAAATATGTGATAGTAAGTAGTTAATAAATAGATCCTGAATGCTTTGAAAATACAAAGTACAAGCAAAAACTGCAAAGTGCTGTCATGCAGATCTTTTTAGACCAGCTGTGACAATAACAATTCTATACAAATGAAAAGTCTGGAAATTAATTTTAAAATTATCAAGAGATAATTAACTCATTAAGGGTGTGAGACTTCTGAGGCTTCTGAAGATTAGGTAATTTCTTGGCTATCTTTACCATTTCATATCAGAACAGCCCTGAAACAACAGCTAGAGAACAGTACTGCTGAAATACAATAAGGAATCTATAGATGTAGACATTTTTGCCATCACGTCATTGCTAGAATGACACTAGATCAATTTTGGAAAGATGCAAACAAAGCACAACCTCTTGTCCTAGCTAATGAAGGCATCAACAGTAACACAGCAGCAATACCTCTGAAGTACAGTATGCAATAAAATTGCTGTTGTAAAGAGGAAACTATGTCTGGAATGAGGCAAGCACCTTTTTGCAAGAGCTGACAACCTCCCCCTGTGAGTAGACAACATTTACTAGACCAGATGAACCCATGGTGGTTTTCAAGGTCCTATAGCAGTCTTACCAGAGGGATGCAGAGTTTGAGGAGTTCTTCAGAAGTGCTCATGCAGTTATCACATTTGCTGTACAGTAGAGTAGAAACACCCACTAGCTGCACACTAACATGTGGAAATCACTGCTTTGCTTAAGCCAGAGTTAAGTCTGGGCAGGCTGCACTGAGCAACATGAATAGAGAAGAAACAGAATTTCTGCACGATCAAGAGTACTGCGAAATTTTAAAACTGTGTTTATTTTAGTTTCAAAACTCTCAATTTCTCATGCTGCTATGCTGGTTTTGTGGCTACAGTTTGTGTGCCATTCAGTGAAAACACATACTCAAGGATATAAGACCATTTCTTAAATTCAGTCCAATTAAAAGAATCTGAAGTCGAGTTAGCACCCACTGCTTAGAAAACCGAACATGAGGAAACCTGCGCATGTGTGTAACTGCCCTGATTCGCAAAGGCAAGATTCAACTCGTGTGCGATGCCCTACTTATTTCACTTAGGTAAGATGTGCTAGTCTGCAAAGAATTAAAAAGTGGAGAAACTGAATACCAAATAAATTATTCAAACTCAAGAATGAAAACTATGGAGTGCAGTATTTTTTCCAAAATAGCAGCATAAATAAATATGTATGTGCATAGTACTTGCCTCCATAAATTCCAGCGTTGTTCTTCCAGCTGAGTCACTAAATGCTCTATGTATTTGTTTGAGTCCATGTATTCCTAAATAAAAAAATGATTAAAAAGTTAGTTTTCCAAAGTTCAAAGCATTTGTAAAATTTTGAGTAAAAGACAGTCAGAGTCAGTTTGTGGAGCCCACTTTCATTTTGTACCCAAGGTTATCTCATGTACACAGAAATCGCAGTGATGTAAAAATCTAGATTAAAGCCAAATTTGGATTCATCCAAGTGAACAGGGCAGTAGCTCAATACACTTTGCAGAGATTATTTGAGGGGAAGACAAAAGGTAATGAGGATATGCAAGCAGCACAAATAAATTAGAGTACATATAAATACATATCCATATTCTACGCCCAGAATTATCTTCCCTGGATCCAGACTGAAAAATAACTTCTCAACAGTGCAGTCACTGTTTTGGTGCACATTTTGTTCACTTTAGATATAAATCAAAGTGAACTGGATATTTGACTCAAATATTTATTTCATGGTATGAAAAATACCCTATTTGAAAATGAAACTATAACTCAGCTCCTGTATCATTTTCCAGTTCAACTTTTGCAGATACTATAACTTGCAGTATCAGCTATATAAAAGCTGCTGTGTTTGTGTCTAGACAGAATTTCTGACAAATAATTATAATCAGAGAACAATTCAGATTATTTTTTTTTATGGAAGCCTATTCTCTAAATTCAGTGCAAAGAGATGATGCTTATTTTCAGCAGAGAAATACATAAATAATAGAAATATACCACTTCACTTCCAAGAGGAAGGCAATTTCAGTGTTATTTATATAAAATATTTCAGAATGAACCCACAGAATAACATGTGATATAATATTATATAGTCTTATGACAGTGGTACCAACACAGCCACATTACTATTATCCTGAAATCCTATCGGTAATAATACAACTCTCTTGAAATACCTCACCAAAGCAAAAATGTGTTTCAAACCTCACACTTCAGGAAATAACAAGTATTGGAGCACTATATGGAAAAGAATCTGTCTTCACTTTCTGGAGACAAAAGCTCTGCTTTTGCAGCTCCACTTTTTTAGCTTTGAACTCGTCACAAAATCAGTACCTGGGATTTTTGTTTGTATTGGGTTGTTTCTCTATTATTGTTTTTTATTTTGTGTACAAATATGGATTTTTATTGCAAAGTAGTTGGTTCTTCTCAGCCATTTACCTTCACAACCAGGAATATGAGATAGCTACTATAGGGAGAGTACATCATAATGTCTTCTCAAGGTGAAGATAAATGTTAGCTGATTTTAATGACTATAATTTATATATCAATGTACATTTTTATTTTTCAGGACTGGAATTGTTCTAAGTGATTCTGTGTTTCTGCCCACAGTAATTATTTTCTTGTTCTGACTGAGAAAGAGAGAGAGCAGCCAGTCACTAGTGGGGTTCCGCAGGGATCCATCTTGGGGCCGCTACTCTTTAATCTCTTTGTTAATGACTTGGATGCAGGACTTGAAGGAATACTAATGAAGTTTGCTGATGACACAAAACTGGGAGGAGCTGTTGACACTCTCGAGGGCAGAGAGGCCCTGCAGAGGGATCTGGGCAGACTGGAGAGCTGGGCAATCACCAGCCGTATGAAGTATAACAAGGGCAAGTGCTGGATTCTGCACCTGGGGCACGGCAACCCTGGCTGTACAGACAGACTGGGGAACGAGAGGCTGGAGAGCAGCTCTGCAGAGAGGGACCTGGGGGTGCTGGTCAACGGCAAGTTGAACATGAGCCAGCGGTGTGCCCTGGCAGCCAAGAGGGCCAACCGTGCCCTGGGGTGCATCAAGCACTGCATCGCAGCTGGGCGAGGGAGGGGATGGTCCCGCTCTGCTCTGCGCTGGGGCGGCCTCACCTCGAGTGCTGGGTGCAGTGTTGGGTGCCACAGCACACTAAGGATATAAAGCTGCTAGAGAGTGTCCAGAGGAGGGACAAAGCTGGTGAAGGGTTTAGAGGAGAAACCGTACAAGGAGCAGCTGAAGTAACTTGGTTGTTCAGCCTGGAGAAGAGGAGGCTGAGGGCAGAGCTCATGGCGGGCTGCAGCTTCCTCACAAGGGGAGGAGGAGGAGGAGCAGGCGCTGATCTCTTCTCTCCGGTGACCAGCGACAGGACCCGAGGGAATGGCAGGAAGATGTGCCAGGGGAGGGTTAGGTTGGGGTTGGGTATGAGGAGAAGGCTCTTCCCCCAGAGGGTGGTGGAGCACTGGAACAGGCTCCCCAGGGAGGCAGGCACGGCACCCAGCCTGGCGATGTTCAAGAAGCACTTGGACATCGCCCTCAGAGGCAGGGTGTGAATTTGGGGCTGTCCTGTGCAGGGACAGGAGTCGGACTTGATCGTCCTTGTGGGTCCCTTCCAGCTCAGGACATTCTATGGTTCTATGGTTCCTCAAAGTCTGTCATGACACAAAGAAATGGTCCCTGGCACAGGGTAAGATCTTACAAGAGTAAGATGCGGCTCCCCAGGAGCCTGTGCAAATGCATCTCAGCCATACGCTGTTCAGACTGTGTTGCTTGAAAACCTTTGGGTATTGTGAAACTTTCCATTCAACTCTAGTTGTCCCAGGCTTAAATTTTAATCTTAACTGCTGTAGATAACTGTATCTTGTAGATGTTACTTTCAGAAAACATAAAATGATGTAAATCCTGAGAAACACCGTGAACTTCAGTGGCATTAATATAGCTTTTATACCAGTGCTGTTTAGCTTAGATGCTGGCTTCAGTGTTGGCTCTTACTCTCCCCGTTACTTGACTGAGTTGAATTTAACTTGGACTACACAATGTCAATTAAGCAGCAAGCTGCTTCTTCTAAGACAATACAAGTAAAGTCATTCTGTAATACACACATCTTACAGTTCACAGAAAATATACTGTACAAATGTATAATGGTGATTAGTTGCAGTACCACGTTCTTTAAAACAAGCCGCCTTTTTTTACTTAATATTTTTTACTACAATGAACCTGGTATAAATTAGTATTAATACCTTTATATCTTTTTAATGTAATATTAAACAATATTCCTGATTTATTCATCAGTGCACTTTGCCCTACAGGCAAGGATAGGATCAGCAGTTTTATCCTGCATAATTCTACCATGATAATATAAAAAAATCATTCTGAAGCAATTTTCTCAAAAATATTATCTAGAAATAAAGACAATGGGGGAAAAGAAAGCAATGTGTTTATCCTGTATGACTGCTGCCTTAATGTGAAGTTTTTCCTGTGGCAAGTCAGAAATATTATTCTATTTCTCTCTGAAGACCTGCAACTCAGGAGTATGTAATCTGTCAGTGTGCAAAAGTGATGTAAAAAAATCAACCATGATTTGATAGAAACACTGTGATTAGAAGCACGTCCTTTCTTCTATGCTGCTATGGCACATTCGTTGCCAGCCGTGTCCAAAGCAAGCCATCTGCTTCAGACAAGGCCTCTGTTCCCAAGCCCAGGTTTCTGCTCTTTTCTGTTATCAGCTATCCCAATAAGCCAAATTCTGCAAATCCTGTATCAGAACCCAGTATTATCATTTTGTCAACATGAAGCAAATAGCAAACAGTGATTTGAGATTTAGAACAACTCTGTGATTTAGAATAACTTGGCACATTCAGTGAAAGCATAAAAACTGGAAAAAAACCCTATAGCAATCATACTTCTTCACAAAGACTGTATATACAGTTGAGAAAAGTGCCGACGTTTTTCAGTACCCAATACATCACACTGAGAGGAGTAATACAAATATTTTGTAGCTTCCTTGGAGTTCTGTCTTATGAATGCTTGCACCATGTAGGCTTTGAGTAGCATGGCTAACTGTCGAGTCTGAAAAATTACAAGGAGCATCATTTTCTGATGCGAGCGTACGTCTTCAGGAGTTGCATTATTGCAAGGAGGATCCAGTCACCCACGCCTATGTAAGAAAAATACCTTTTCCTTATGAAAACAGACAAGCCTCAATAACTGAGTAAGGATAAGAATCATTTAGGTAGACATGACTGGTACTTATGCAAGATACTAATAAGACAGATCAATCAAATAGGAGAGAAAGGCTGTGAAAGGACAGTGGCCCCAGGGTTTCAGAAGTGGCTTACAATTCTGCCTGTTCCCACTAGAAGGCTAAACACCGAGCACCTGCAAAGCAGGAGGGGGTAAGGCTGTGTAAGGCGAAGTCAACATTTCCGAAATTATGCAATATTTTTAATCTGAAGTTGGAGGCTCCAAATTAGTATATTTTTATACGTCTGATGGTATCATATAGTGATTCTGCCAGTTGTGGAATCGCCATCTGTGCGGTTATTCACAATTGTACTAAACCTCAGCAGCCTGAGCTGCATCAGTCCTACTTTGAGCCCTACTCTGATCTCCAGCGATTCCTCCCAACCTGCAGGGATACCGAGTCTGTGATTAAAAAAAAAATAAATTGTTTTTTTAATCCTTTTTAGAATAATGGGTGAAACCTGTCCCCTTTCTTCTTAATTAGTTAGCTTCCAGCCAGGAGGATTTCACTGCTCCATCTATTTTCCTGTGATGCTATATAACTTCACTGTTTTAAGGAAAAAAAGCTTCTGCAATATGTTTAAATGCAGTAGAAAATCTTTCTAACAGCTGTGGAGATTCTGGCATCCACGAGGAGTTGGTATGCAAACATCACATACCAGCTCACCTAATTTGGAGAGCATTAGAGAATTGCTTTACCAAAATTGTCACTGTTTTGAGCTGAAGCACAAGCCTACAAATATACCTAAGTATGTTTTTTGACAGAACTAAATATCTAACTTTGCAATGGTTAATTGTTTTGGTTGGTTGGTTGGTTTTTCTTTTCTCTTTTCTTTGTTAGCTGGATGGCTGTCAGGAAAAAAAGGGGAAGAGAAAGGAAATGAATTGCCTCCACTGAGGCCTGGGATCCACTGGTCGGTATTTTGGTTGGTTATGTGGGTATTTGTTCTGGCATATCCATGTTGTTGTGCTGGGCAGGGTATCAAAAATTATACAGCACACAGAACATTTTCCCATCCATTGTTACAGAGCAAACCCTTAGGGCAACTTTAGGTTTATAACACAGGAGTCCCTCGCCGGAAGCTGGAGGTGATAAATTTAAGCTAAAGAAATAGCATGTAGTCTCTGCCTCTCTTAAGGAACTTGCACAGCTTGGTATCAAAGAGAGTTTAATGAGCTTAGCAGTATGTGAAAAGGATTAAGGATACAGTCGTTGATCCAGCAAATCACTTGATTACGTACTTAATTCAATAGGGCTACTCGTGCTAAAAGTTAAGCACGTGCTTCAGAGCTTTTACTGGGCAGTGGTCACTGGGCGGTGGGTGGCGTTGCGGTGGGACGGGGCCGTCCTGCGGCTGTGACACCCCGGCTCTCCTAAACCCGCACACCTCAGCCGGGCATGTGGGGACACGGCAGCTGCCCTGCCTGCCGCTGCTTTGCCTGTTCTGAACAAGCTCCCAGCCTACGACCGGGGCACACAGCTGAGATGCCCAAGTTGTGCAGAAAATAGGGAAGTTGGGATAGAGCCCAGGCCAGCACTCATCTTCCTGCAGACTGGCTTTGAAGCAGGGCTGGGAGGTAAAAGTCATGCTCAGCCCTGCAGAGCCCAAAGCATCCCTTTTGCCCTCTGGCACATCTAACCCTGCTCCTGGTTCAGTTGGGTTAGACGCTGAGCAGAGAGCCCTGCTGCAGTCCTCTGCAACGCTTCCCCTTGGCTCTGCTAGTATTTGTGTTTGAAACCAGACAGGAAAACATCAGCGTGGATTCAGGCTCTTGTGCTTCCCAGAGGAGGATGTTTGTCATTGGGGAGTAGAAAAAAACACTGAATAAACAACCTGATAAACGTACAGACAAGTTCCTGTGAGTATCTGGAGCCGTCCAGCTTTGGAGACAGGGAACTACACAGAGAGCCCGCAATCATCTGTTACAACAGGGAAAGTCGTATTTTCACAGGGAAAGGTTATTAGAGATCAAACAACAACAAAGCTGTCTGCAACCAAACAGCAGACTGTTGCAATTAGGAGATGATATTAGCAAAGCAAAGAGTGGATGGGATTGACCTGTGAGGGGGAGATCTAAGCTGTTACACTAAGTGCAGAGACGCAAGTCATCTTTGAAGGATCTTGGAAGAGTGCCTTGGGGAGTGCTTTAGATCTAGGGAAAGTGCCTTCAGAGAACATTATAACTTTTGTAAAATATTTATTTTTGTTATCATCCTGCTGCATAAACCTTTGAAAGAAAATAGGCTTTTTTCCAGCAGCCCAAGAGGAGATTATATATATATATATGTATTCTTGTCTGAACTATGTTTCGCATGTCTGAAAGTATTATAATAGAGGATTTGAGTGAGCTGTCTGTTATACAACATTACTCAGCTGCACACCAAAAATAAATCAGGTATAAAAAAATATAAAACCTCTTTGCATTAGATATTTTTGTGACTCCCTTCAATACCGCCCCTGGCTAGACTGCTCACCTTTGGTGCTAAATAGCAATAAAAGCTAAACCAGGCTGCTTAGGAAAAGAAGATCTTTTAAAACTGCCATTATTTCTGATTTTTCATTTCCTACCTGATTTCAACATGTTATTTGAATTGTCAGTTTTATTAACAACTGTCATGAAAGTGTACATTTAGAGCATCTGCAATGGAGCAGAAGGATGGCAAGAGCCCTCGTGCACTTACTGTGGAATTACACCATTATGGTAAAAACAGTAATGATTATTTTAATAAATATGTTGAGCAAATTTCTTAATTGTTGAAAATCACTTAAGCCTCAGTGAACAGTTCATATCACATCTCAGCTGCAGTGATTAGAACTGATTTCCTGACTCATCTGAAGCCAGTTGTTTTTGTAAAAAATCAGCTGGGTTTTCCTCTTGCTGCTGCTTGGTTTTTGCTTTGCACCCTATTAAATGGCACTATCCACAGAGGACAGCAGAGTTTAATAAAGCCTGAAATAGCACAAGCTCATCAGCTAAGGACAGAGTCTGCACCCCTGCGCACTCTGAATACAGGGATGCAGAGACAGCGCAGAGGAACGCTGTCCAGTTTGCAGCTGGCATCCAGAGCCCCACTGCATTTGAATTTTTGCCAGTTTGTCCCCAAAGAAGTACAAGCTCTGGAGTAAAGACATGGGTACTCTGCTACTCAGTGGCACCTGATGTTCCTGTTCTTCCCACACAGGGCCATGGAGAATGCTGTAGTTTTACGTTATCTTCCACCAGCTCATAAAACCTTCTGTTTTCCAGTAAGACATTTTCTACAAGGAAATCTCATGGCTCAGGAAGGCTTGTGCAGGAGAGATGTACGGACCAGCATTCTGCGAGGGTTCTTCCCTGGCTCAGTAGGCAGTAGCTGGAAAGTGAAGAACAGATTTGGTGAAAACCACTGCCACCATTCAGATTTCCAGGTGCTTGGCTGGTTTGAGTTGCTCACCCTTTAAGGGTTACAGTGGTTTTACATGTCAGTTATACAACCTACATGGCCCTTGACATGAAGGATAAATCATAGTAGGTAGGAGGATGGCAATGATGCTGGACTTAAATTCTGGAAGAGGAAAAGCTAAAAAGTTGACCCAACTGAGGTTAATTATATTAGATTTGCAGTAAATCAATGAAGTGTCTCAGTACTGGGGATGAAGGAAAGAATCCCAGAGCTTCCCGGCTGCTACCCTGTGATGCTAAGGAGTGAAACTAAAAAGGCAAAAATATATGTTTCAGCTTTCCAAAGGGAAGCCTGATGATTGTTTCAGGCAGAAAAACTAACAGAGCATTTTTCAGCTGGACTGAATCTGCTGAATTCCACCTTTTTTGATACAAGTGCTGTAATCTCATAGGATGCTGCAATATTCATAGTAATACCACACTGTATCTCCCTTGTAAGACCTTTCCTTCTAAGGGATGCCTGCTGTCCCCTAGCAAGAACACACAGCTTCAGTTCAAAGGTACATGATTTCTCAGTGTCCTGATTCCTCACCAAAACCAGATGACTAAGCAGAGGCCACAGCAATCCTTGCAACGGTACCCAGAGGCTGTATGTCTGTAACCCAAGCCGTTAGGATCGAGGTAAATAGAGAAGCTCCAGCAGATGCCCATGTTTTCCGTGGCCTAGGAAAATCTCTGGCAGTGGTAAAAGCAACGCACTGGATCTCATGCCAATTTAATACTCTGGCCCCGAACTTTCAAAGCAGTTAATGGTTTAAGCAATAGCTAGGTTAAAGGACAAATGTCAATTTATAAAACAGTTTCCTGTTTCATCCTCTTTCAGGGCAATGAAGCAGAGCCCAAGATAAAGTAGGTGAGTGTTAGGATAAATTCCTAAGATCAAACAGATAGATGAAAATAATGTTTTACAGCAAATAGGCACTTGAATAGCAATTTCAAACTGGGATCCATTAAAAAAAAAAGTGCTTATTTGACAGACTGGAATATTTTTCAAACTAAGGTAGGATATAATGTAAGATAGTGGGGAGTAAAGTCAGAAACCAAGAAGATGGATGAAATACATGAGGAAGATATAACTAAAACCAGAAAGAAAGATAGCAGGAATGAGTAAGTACAGTGATCATGTCTAGAACTTGACAGATTTTTTTTTGTAAAAATACCTTTAGCTCCAAAAATTTAGCATTCCTTGGGCCTAAAAGTCTCTATGCAAATAACAGACTATGGAAGTTTTGTCATGTCTACTAAATACTCAGTAAATTATTCTGTTTGGCTGTATAAGTAAAGGAAACTGGACATTTTGTGCAACAAGCAAATGCATGCTATTTTTAGCTGATTTTCTTTCCCTGAAAGAAGTATAAATAAGTAAAAGCAAATCCAAAGCATTACCTGGAATTTACTAGAATTGTCTTGAAACAGAAAAGGATGATATCATACTAGAAAAGTTTGAATTTATTAGACATCCTCTAAGTCACGGAGCTTTTAATAGCAGTTAACATCTTCATCAATACATCAGAGGTACACGCTGTTACTGCAGGGACAAAAGCCAAGATCATACAGAAGTGTGTCCTACAGCATCAACAGGAGGGTGCCCTTGATTTGTATTTGGGGTCAAATCAGGAGATCCTTTTGGTAATCAGTCTGCATGAAGGCTGAGTGTAGCTCGCTGCGAATGGAGTTCAAGCGGGCTGGTTAGGGCCTGATCCTGAGCAAGAGGCAGGGAGCAGGAACTGCAGCAGAGGCAGATGATGGTGCAGATTATGGGCTGCACTCACCCGCGCTAGTCCCAGAGGAAGGAGCAGCACCAAGAACTCTTCGAGCTTGTAATCAACTAGGCAATTGCAGCAGCCAAGGATTTTAGCAGGAGATGGGAAAAACCTGCCTTTTTGCCAGGAAGAGGAATGGGTTGCAGGTTGCACCAGAGCGCCCTGATCATGTCTCCAGGGCGGGCTTGGGGCTGCTCTCCCAGTTACCTCAGCATATGGACAGTTCTTGTCCTCAATCACTATAAAACATCTCTATACAGTGAAATACAAAACATAAAGCTTAGCGTAGCGGTACATCTGACAGTTCCCACTTGTTCAAAGTTACTGATGAGCATGTGTAACTTAAGGAGGTGTCAGAGTGACAGAAATGTTTATATCCCAGAAATTGCACAAATTAAAAGGCATCCGTGTTATTTAGGGCAATAGGAATTTGCTATATAGCTAAATAAGACATTCAGAGTCAAGAAAAATGAGTGCAAGAAGATGTGCACTTTTTATGAGTTTGCTGCTACACAATGTGCATATTTACATTAAATAATTAGCTGTAGTCTTGTTTATGTCAAATCCAATTTACATTAATAAACTTCACCCAGCAAAGACACTGATGCTGTAAGAAAATGCCCAGAAATGTTAGCAGTCATAAAGATGTAGAGTAAACACCAGAGCATTTAATTTATCAATTTCTGACATTACCAGGTAATTACAATTTCTGAATAATTTCTTGGATGTTTTTTATGAATATAAATCAACCACAACACACAGAAGAACTGCTGGTTGGAGGCATTTGACTTGCGTAGACATATGGCACTTGCATGTGACTCACACTGACTAAAGAAGACAAGGAGTTATAACAAGGATAGAAAAACATTCATGGGATCTATTGCAGAGTTGGGGAAATCTAATTCTAAGGTTATTATAGACGTTTGGGATTCACAGATGAAGATGCTTCATTCTCAGTATGTATCACACTTGCTAACTCATTTGGAATAACCGCTATCATCCATCCTAACAACAAATACCTTGGGACCTGAAGTTTTCTATCATTTTCTTTCACTGCTTAATTATCACTTGTCCTCACATATATTCTGGCAACTTCTGAGAAGGAGCAAGGTGCATGCACACAAATCTGTTTATGGTTTTATTTCTACTTGAAAACAAGCTAAATGGAAAAGCAGTAGATGCTCATCAGTTCAATCATTCTCTTGTTAAAAGTCCATAGTAAAAATATAATATAATACACATATATAAAATGTAAAAATGTAACATAAAAATCCAGCACAATGCTATAGGCATATCAATCTGATGATCCCAAAATGTGTCCAAGCATTTGGGCAAAACAAGGCAAGAAAAAGTTCTGAGGATCTCCAGCTTCTGTCCCCTGCTCTAAGTACAAGGGTAAGCCGGGGTTTAGCAAAACCCAGATTATCCACCCTTAAGGGTTTGTATGGACAGAAAACAGAGAAACTGGAGATGAGCAAAGAGAAGGCAATGCGCCGTGGCAGAGGCTGAGGTCTGCCTTCCAGACAGGTCTCGCTTCCTTTCTCCTGCCATCCCTCTTTCACCCGCCTGCCAGCATGCTGTGCTCTAGCCACAAACTTTTTTAAACAGAGGAGGGAACTTGTTATAGCACATTTTGAAAATTAATCTTTGTGTCGTCGGCTCTGCTTACAATGCCTTGCACACGCATATCTATAGTCAAGAAAAATTTATCACAGCATTAAAAATGTAGCAATGCTCAGGAAATCTCAGAAGCTGCTTCCAGTACTCTCCCTTTTCCTGGTATGCTGGATTTGGTGGAACTACTCTGATTTACATCCATCCACCTCATCTATACGATATGAAACATATACACACAGATAAATGATGGAACATGCAAATAAATATGCTCCTAAACATCCCTCATTCATTGGTTTGCTTTTTCACTCTGTTTGTGTAGAGAAAAAAGAAACAAGTCAGAAGCTAACACACAAATAGACCTTTGCATTTTTAGTTTTATTATAAACACAACTGGCAGCCGTGCTCCCAGGGAGCGCTGTCAGCTCATGCTCTACCTGAAGCACATTTGCTGTCAGCTGCCAATACCAGGGCTTGCAGGTTCAACTTAGGGTTTTGATTGATTATAGGACACAATGGAGTCCAAGGCATGAATCATTTGTAAGCTGCGGCCTGAATCACACTGTTTATTCAGGCAAAATTCCCATTGATTTCCATGAGATATTCAAGAAAATAAGAACATTCATAAATGCAACGGGATTGGCCCTGCTTGTATTTATTTGTGCAAATGAAAAAAATCTTGGAAACATTCAGTATATTTTCTTGTAGGTTACAATTTGATTCAATGCGTGTCAGGAAGCTAACCTCCTCTGGCAGTTTTGCAAATCAGTTTTCCCACAAGGAGCTCTGATCCCAACTGCTGCAGCTCTCTGGCAGCC